>CAJQZN010038769.1:28556-56261 GCA_907164685.1 Colias eurytheme | reverse complement strand
AAAAAAAGCTAATGATCTTCAATCTATTCTCAGTAACAACAATCTAAATAACCACATACAAGTACCTACACGTAAAAACGCCTCTCTCGACCTTATAGTAAGCAACATACCAGGGGCCCAATCGGGTCTACACTACTTAGCACTTTCAGATCATGAGACAGCACAGTCACTTTCAATAAATCTAGAAATTAACAAACAAATAAAAGACAACCCCACTTTTTATTATAAAAACATACGAGATCATAGTAAGGAAAATATTGCAAAATTCATAGATAGTATCTCAAATTTATCGTTTTCTGAAGTATATAACTATCATACAACCAATGAAGCGTTTAACAATTTCCATGACACGATTACATTATTTTATGATCTTTGTTTTCCCATACTTAAAATAAAACATACATGCAAACACATAAAAAACCAAAAATTAACTAAAGGTATTAAAAAATGTTGTATAAAAAAAAGGATTCTATACTTAAAATATCACCAATGTAAACATAATAAAAAACATAACAAATATATTTACGATAGATATAATTATATACTCAAAAAATGTATTAACAAAGCACAACAAATAAATAATCAACGACATATTCTTAATGCTAAAAATAAAAGTAAAGCTGCGTGGACTATAATTAATGGACATACGAATAACAATATATTTAAGACCGAAATTGATAAGATTCACGTTGATGGCAAAATGTATGATAAACCAAACGAAATATGCGATCTATTTAACAACTACTTTACGTCATTATCATCACAATCAAAAATTACAAACAAAACCAATGATAACTCTTACCCTAATCTCCCTCAAAATTCTAAAAGCATCTTTCTGTCACCGGTACACGAAGAAGACATTTATAAAATATTAATGACGTTAAAAAACACTAACTCCGTTGGTTATGATAACATAGATACTAAAGTTTTAAAACTGTGTGCAATTTACCTAATTACCCCTCTAACATACATAATTAACCTATCACTGACTGAAGGAATATTTCCCAATAAATTAAAATTCTCAATTGTAAAGCCACTCTACAAAAAAGGATTAAAAACAGATATGAGCAACTACCGACCAATTACTCTTATTCCCATTTTATCAAAAGTCTTTGAGAAAGTTATGTTTCAGAAAATTGAGAATTTCTTTACATCTTGCAATATTCTTAAAAAAGAACAATTCGGATTTAAAAAAGATAGCTCCACCACCGTAGCATGCTTTTCATTAATAAAACAAATTACAGAATGCCTTAATAATAAAAAACTCATTAGTTGTGTATTCCTGGACATGACAAAAGCTTTTGATTTTGTCTGTCACAAAACACTGCTGTCTAAGTTGTCATGCTATGGAATAAGAGGTAACGCCTATAATTGGATTAAAAGCTATCTAGAAAATAGACAACAGTGCGTGGAAATCACTAAAACCATTAAATCCCACCAAAAATCGTACAGGTCTACATATACATGCAACAATTATGGTACACCACAAGGCAGCATATTAGCCCCCCTCCTATTTTTGGTATACATTAACGACCTACCAGACGCAATAAACGTAGACAGTATACTTTTCGCAGACGACACTACGCTTATAATAAAAAGTAAAAATAAGGAAGACTTAGAAAGGGATACAATTAAAGCTCTAGACGACGCTATAAAATGGTTAAAACTAAATAATCTCCAAATTAATATGACTAAAACAAATATAATTAATTTCCAATCATACAATACAAACTCACAACTTGACATAAATTACAAAAATAATCAAATGACTACTGTTAATGAATGTGTATTTTTGGGTATAACACTAGACAAATTCTGTAACTGGAAACCACACATTGCAAAAATTATAAATAAATTAGATCGTTTTGTGTAGGTATGTGTTAAGAAAGTTGAAACAGACAATTAATTTAGACGTCGCCAAGATCGCTTATCACGCATACGTATCATCGATACTTAGATACGGTATAATAATATGGGGTAACTCTGTTGCAATACAATCAATATTTAAAATACAAAAAAAATGTATTAGAGCAATGTGTGGAGTCCATTTTATGGATAGCTGTAAGCCACTATTTAAAAAATTAAAAATCTTGCCTTTGCCATGTCTGTACATTTTAGAAATATGTTTATTCGTTAAAAAAAATATTAGCTTCTTTGATAAATATGACAAAACAAATAGCACACGACATAGAGAAAGATTGCGCTTACCTAAAATCCGCCTTGCGCTATATAGAAACAATGCGTATTGCATGGCAATCACTATTTTTAATCACCTACCAATAAGTATTAGGGAATTGACATCGAATATTTTTAAAAATAAAGTATATAGACTGCTACAAGCTAAAAAATAAAAATTATTATAGTGTTAAGGAATACTTGAATGATAATGACATTAATGTAATATGAGTTTTAATATAATTTAATTGTAATTTTTGTATGTATTGCACGCCTCATAAGCGAAGCGTTGAGGTGGGTACTACTGTCACTTCGCGCAAAACATCTGATTTTTCAAACTTAAAATGCATTTATGTATCATACATTGCTCTTGTAAGATAATACATACACACACATATTAAGAAAAAACACTATTTTTAACGTTCATGATATTTTTGATGTCATTTTTGTTATTTAAACTAGTTAAAAAACAGTTTAAAAAAGTTCTGTCTTGGACGTCCGTGTGTCTGTATGTGCGGATCCTTTTTCTTGTTAACACGATAGCGACCGAAATACTTTACTAATCGAGTCTTTTTTTTTCTCTTACGCTTGAGTATGCTCAGGAATAGAACCCTTTCATTTTTCAGGGTCTGATTCGATGTGGTTTAATTGTTATTAAATAAACAAAAATAATAATTAATAAATATTTATTAAAAAAAAAATTATGAGGCGTGCACTTTTGGATTTTCCAAATTATTTTGTAATTTATTGTCTTTTTTTTTGTTGATTGAATGTATTAATGTGTAAAGATATTATTGATAATTTAATATAATTTAATTTGTACTTAAAAATTTTTGCACGCCATTTACAATGGCAGTATATGTGTATAAATATTGTATATTAACACCTTTGTATGACCATATACGTGCAAATAAACTGATTTGATTTGATTTGATTTGATTTGAATTTAACCTTGCGTGTATGCATACGTAACACGTACGACGTGACACTAAAAATATAAATTGGTAGTAACATTTTTTTATATTTAAAAAAATTGTGACCGTTGCCATTGTTTTTGTTAGATACCTAGTTTATATACGTATGAATCTAAAATCGAAATTAAGTTTCTTTTGCGTCTAAATTATATTGTTTCGATGTGGTTTCGCTGCACTTTTGACACATCCCTTTTCACAAAATGCAATATATTATTTTGCCATATAAACTAAGGAATAAGTACCGTACTACTATTTCTTGCTGATGTTACCAGGACATCAGGATTCAGATGCATTGACCCAAACATTCTGATAATCAAATAATGATTGCGCTTAAGCTATAAATCGAATAAAGGACGAAAGGACATGTCTACGTGACTGGCGGCGTTTAGCGCCAATGGCCACCTTCACCTAGATGCGGCACAATACCATGCATCCATTGTGAAAGACTGCCTGTTTCACTTCAATGTATACCTATCAATGATTTTAAAACTTTGAAAATATCATGAATAATGTTAAATGGAATTTTCGACGTATTTATATCAATCCGTACCTATAATATTAAATAGTACCTTAACATCAATCAGATTGACATCGAATCGTACCGTAACATCAATCAAATTGACATCGAATCCGTACTTTAACATGAATTCGTACATTAACACCATCCTCTGGCTTTAACTCCCAAAATCAACCCATACCTTAACATCAATAAGCCGCACAGTGAACGCAGCCGCATCAGGCGCGATCAGTCTCAACTGGCAGGGCGCGGAGACCCCGGGCGGGCGCGCGAGGGTCAGCGCGAGGGCCGCCCCCGCACCCCCCGCGCCCCCCACCTCCACCTCCTTGGTGCGCCCGCAGAGCAGGCTTGATGGTGTGGCTGAAAAGAAACTTGGTATTAGACACGACATCTATACTAATATTATATAGTTGAAGAGTTTGTTTGTGTCATGCATCATGTGTGTTTGTTTGAACGCGCTAATCTCAGGAACTTATGGTCCGATTTGAAAAATTATTTCGGTGTTAGATAGCCTATATAACGAGGTAGGCTATATGTATATCATCACGCTAAGACCAACAGGAGCAGAGCAATGCGGGTGAAACCGCGGATGGAAGGACCGCGGCACAGACTTGACAAGTTTTTAGTGTACTGGGGGAAGATTGTGCAAGAAGTTTTAGTACATTTTTATTTTTTACATGTGACTCAACAAGATTCAAATGAATATCATAATTCAATGATTAGTCATTTAATCAAACAGCAGATTCAACCGGATGTTGGCGACATAATATAGTCTCCCAGGGAAAGACAATATTATATCTAGTTGATATCTAGGTCATTTATATCAAAAATAAACAGATGTTAAACACAATAAAAACGATTCGATTTATAAATTGAACTAACTACAAACACATGTGGAATCGGAAAGAATTGTATGTTTTTTTCTATGAAACTCAAAAACGACTAGTTCAAAATTTGAATTCACTTCTCGTATATCTATCAAGACATATTCTTATAGGTATGTCTGGATACAACGTATATTAAATCCAATTTCCCTAATATATTTTCTCAATAAAAAAAGTGAACAATTATTCATAATACCTTTAAAAATACAAAAACAGCCGCACAGTGAACGCAGCCGCATCAGGCGCGATCAGCCTCAACTGGCAGATAACTATCTTATAAAATAAACCGAACTACATAATATGCTATGGCTATAATTTATAATTCGCAATAAATATGACATCTCATAAATATTAAATTCAACCGCGTTATTTTCAATTAACATTCTTACGAAAAGTCCGCAAAATGTCTTCAAAACATTACATCATCGGACCAAAGAACTAATGAAATTGTCTCGATGTCGGATGTTATGATAAATAGTTAAATAGTAAATACCATAATAAAATAAAAACCATTTTTATTATAAATTTAAATGCCATTTTTATTGTATTTTTTCTTTTTTTCTATATTTATGCTACACACAATAAAGGGTAGGTACTAGGTATAAGGTAAGTACAAAAAGTAATCTTTTTTTTTTTCAGATAGGTAAAAATATAGTTTTCTCTTATTTACGGCATCCCTTGTTATTGTTCAATCAGATAGCGGGTAAGTACTAATTATTCTTTTATTGGCTATTTGCTTTGCCAATACGTCCCGTAAAAATTGGACAATGGTATCAGAGACTAACTAGAACAGAAAAACATTTAAACAAATAAATAATAATATGCACTTTGATTTTATTTTTATTTGTAAAGTCACGTGTGGCATTTAACATTAATTTTCTTTTACAGAGATATTCAATTTCTAGAAACGTTACAAATTCTGTAGCACGTTTTATTTTATTGCATTATTTATTGCTGTGTAAAAGCAGTTTAAATGCTAACAACATATCGCGAAAAATATCTTCTTTGTTGATGTTGACGCAAACGTATATATACAATTAAAAATATTTTAAATATAATACCTACCTAGAAATACTTCAGATTATTAATAGATTCTCAAAAAACGTAAGTACTTAATTGTAAAAACATACTATCTATCTATGTATTTTCTATCAGAAAAGACATAGATATAAATCACAATCACATACATCCATACTAATATTATAAATGCGAAAGTAACTCTGTCTGTCTGTTACTCAATCACGCCTAAACTACTGAACCAATTTTCATGAAATTTGGTATGAAGATATTTTGATAACCGAGAAAGGACATAGGCTACTTTATATCCCGGGAAAATGACGCAATCCCGGAAATCCCACGGGAACGGGAACTTTGCGGGTTTTTCTTTGACTGACTAGTTACATACCTACTTTAAAAAACGCTGGGCGGTATTAGAAATGTTTTTATAATTAAATAATAATTTAATAATAAAAAGCGCAATTTATAAACAACAATTTCACGCATCAAAATAACATAAACATCTACCTACACATTTGATAACGGATTTAAACGATTCTATGGATTTGTTATTTCGAAAAATCTAGACCATCAACCTCATTAACCGTACATTATTTATAAATAAATGGAATACATTGTAAAAATAACGCTTTTATTACTCCGAATTGTTTTCTCTTGCTGATATAAAACTTTTAAAGTTCTACTTTATAAATTTTTAAGAAACAATAACTTTAACAAACTAAGTAAGTATATAAGTTTTGACGAAAATTCATAATATGATATGTTATCTATCTCCGAATAATAATTTATAGATTGAATAATCGCAGCATCACCAAACAAACCAAAACTTAATATTATTTTTATATGGAAGTCGAGCACGCTATGGATATTTTTATACCTATACTAGCGGTCCGCCCCGGCTTCGCCGCGTCTTTCCAAACTATACAAGGCCAGTACGCAACGGTGAGAAACTAATCACGTATAGTTTGGAAATAACTTTTTTACAAAGTTCTTCCAATCTATACAACAGCAGTACGCAAATACTTGCAAATACTCGCGTATACTTTGTAGTGAAGTAAGTAAGAATAGCGCTCCAAAACATACAGCGCCAGTACGCATGCGGACTAATCGTGTATGTTTCGGAGTAAGCGCGGCGTCTTTCCATTGCTCGCGTTTATATTATTGTATTGCTGTTTTGAAATCTATTATTAAAATGCATGTGTATTGTGTATATAATGTTGCGTACTGATCGTATATTTTTTGTATCGAGGATGCTTGTGTCTTCGTTCCCGACTATACTGCACGACTTACAACTGACAATAGTGCTAAAATGTAAGAATCTAATAAGTCCAGAAGAAGACGGTTGCGAGGCGACGGAGCCCCGCTTCGCGGGTCTCCTATTTTTATGTAGTTAAAAAAAACACGAACCTAACCTAACCCATAGGTAACCCTTATATCTGTTACCTATTTATTTTTCTAAGCTTACCTAATAATATTTTTATTCCATATTTTACTGAATCAATCAAGAAGAATAAAAGAAGATAGTACAAGTCTTTGATTGCCTTTATATTTATTATTTCGCTCAAGCGTAAGTGATGTTAGCTATACATATTTAGTTATACATATTTTGCGTACTGATCGTGTATAGTTTGGAACGAAGAAGCAAGCATCCGCGTTACAAAGTATACACGATCAGTACGCAAAATTCGTGTACATATATATTGTAATAACAAACTTAAAAACAGCATTACAAAGTATACACGAGCAGTTTCCTATGGTTGCGTTCTGGCTATGTATAGTTTGGAAATACGCGGCTTCGCCCGTGGTACATATGAAAAATAGATGTTGGCCGATTCTCAGACTTACCCGATATGCACAGAAAATTTCATGAGAATCGGTCCACCCGTTTCGGAGGAGTATGCAGACTAACATTGTGACACGAGAATTTTATATATAAGATTAATATGAAATTTATTTTAGTTTGTTATGAAATATTAAAAAATATATTTCGAAACAACCATACGCGTTTCAATTCTGATTAAAAACAAATCTGTAACTCAAAACTATGAACATCTGTCACAAAGAGGGCTTCGCTCGTGCCTCAATAAAATTTATAATTAAAGTTTAAAAGTTTCTAATTTTTTTGTCAGTTATCCATCCGTAATACACAAAAATAACCGGACCTGTTTTTAATCGTTATTTAACGCATTCTTTAAACGAGTTATGCCATTATCTTTGCATGTATGCGTCGTTAACTGATCTATATACATATAATAAAATCGTAGGACAGTCAAAACTGTACATTGAATATTTTTTTAAAAGAATACATAATCCATGATCTATAATCGATATAGAAGCCAAAAATATAGTTTTTAGAATTTTTGTCTGTTTGTCTGTTTGTCTGTTTGTCTGTTTGTCTGTATGTTTGTCCGAGCTAATCTCGAAAAGTACTGCATAGATTGACTTCAAATTTTGCATGAATATTACTAACAGGTCGTGTGAGGTTTTTTTAAACATATTATCATGCTATCACCTCCGGGGGAGGAGCTGTGAACCTTTACTTTTCTTACGTATTCCGTGAACTACGACAGCGTACAATCTAAAGACTCATGTTTAAATGTTGTTTTTGAGTAAGCCATGCTATTATCTAGCTTTACACTATAAAAACTACGTCATTTACGTAATTTGGGCAGAGAAACTGTTTAATGAATCTTAGTACTATAAAGACAAATTTGATTCAGCGCCATCTATGAGATTTCGTAAAAATCAAATCAATTTACATGTTAATGTTAAAAATTAATAATTTAAATATAATTATGTTATTTATTTATTTAACTCTTTAACCCATAATAAATCTTCCCTTGCCTATAAGGTGCGCTTATATAGTTCGTGTGAATATACTACATTTTTAAAAGTGAGGGTAGATGTATATTATTTTAAGTCAAACTAGACACCATTACAGTTAATCTAATATTGATTGTGTTCATTGGTTACATTTTTAAAAATCTTCGTGTTTTAATAATTCGATCACGAGGCGGGACTCTAATACAAAAAGGTTAGTTCGTTGATAATTATTATTCCTTCATCATTTACATGTTGTTAGTAAAAATATACTTTGACTGTTAATACTTTTGTTCAGTATTTATCTGTATGATTATTGCTTGGTAATTAATATATTTTCATGTCGTATAGCTAATTATAAACATAAGTGTGATGTGAAACTAGCTGGATTTATTTTTACACACTCATAGTCTTATATTTTGTGTTAATGTTAAAATAGTATTAATAGTGTAAATCATAATATTTTTTCAAAGTTAAAAATATTTCCTTTTTTCTGATGGTGTTGCCATCGAATTAAACCGCGCTGTCGTTTCGTTCACAAAAAGTCATGTTATTAGGACCGAATATGTAGCCGCCTCAACTTACGGAAACGAGAGTAACCTGCGTTGTCTGTTAGTTATTATATAGTCGAATTTAACGTTACATGGAAATTGGAATCTAAATATATGTATACCTACTTATATTAAATCTGTAGAGGTCAATTCTGCACATGAAATATATTTCCTAAATAACTATCACGAGGTGATTAGAGATCGACATCGACGTCAAAAATGTTTGTCCGTCTGTCTGTCTGTATAACCGTTATAGAAACAAAAACTACTCGACGGATTTAAACGAAACTTGGTACAATTATTTTTCATATTCGTGAGCAGAGCAGCAACTCCATTTTTAAGCTTTCGTCGCGTGTGCGTTCTTAATGCGTGTATCTTAATGGTTAAAGCTACACAGAAATCAAGTATTTATTAACTTTATTATTTATTAAAACTTTTTGTACACATACAGTAAAAATCTTACAAAATAACAATGCAAAAAAGTATGAAAGAAATGTTCTCCATATTATATAAAAAATATCTCCCGTCATCATAAATGTCTATCTTTTATGGTTGAGCTTAGCTTTCTGATTATATTTGTCTACTAGCTGTCCCCGCGACTTCGTTCGCGTGGAATAGTGACTATGGGACCTATGACCATGGGCTCAGGGTGGGGCAACAATAAAAAATCATTTTTATTTTCATGCTCCCACTCCCGCGCCCACTCGCACTCCCACGCCATATGCCACGTTCAGTCCCAATCCCACGCCCACGCCCACTCCCCTTCACAATTAGTACCTACCAGATCAAAGCCAGGGTAAGCGCCCCACCCAGCCCCACCGTGGCTACGCCCATGCTGAATTACTATTTAACATACAATTATTGAGTAAATACGTACAACCATACTGTACTGTTGTACTACCATAAATAATTAAAAGAATTGTTATTAAAATTTCTTACTAAACTGAGCTAAAAAACTTACGTACCAAATTATTAAAGAAAATCAAGAAATGAAATGCCTAACCTATACCAAATAGTTACTACATATTGTAATTAAAAATTATGATTAGTATATAATATCGAAAATCAAAAAAGAAATGCCTAACTAATTCTACGTAAAATTTCTTTTAAATTATGTCATATTATTTTTTAGGAAC
The DNA here is from genome assembly GCA_907164685.1 of Colias eurytheme. Lineage (NCBI taxonomy): Eukaryota > Metazoa > Arthropoda > Insecta > Lepidoptera > Pieridae > Colias > Colias eurytheme. The sequence goes on along the minus strand of CAJQZN010038769.1, from coordinate 46,187 downwards.
CAGGGGGGGGAGAGGAGCAAATTCTATTTCCTTCCTTTCTTAAACGGATGTTTTTAATAATCTATGGTGTAGCCAGTAGCCACTGATCAGCTTAATCGATACTCAGTTTTTATCAAATCCAGAAACAAATCCAAATTAGATCTTTCCTGTCTCACGCACGTAACTAAAGGCTGAAGAGAGAGAGAGCACGTAACTAAACCGTTTAGACGAAGAAAAGTGTATAGAAAAAGGAATAAATAATTTCATAAACTTCCCGACGATCTTTAAAAATAAATTATAACTTTCATTTTTTTCATTCCCACTTTTACCCCTATGTAGGTATAATAAGTGGATGAACCAATTTTGATACACTTTATCTAAGAACCAGCGTCGGAAAATATTCTGCCTAACAAAAAAAACCGCATCTAATTCGGTTTACCTGTTAGCCAGCTACGGTGCCATAGACAGACACACACACACACACAGAAATACATAGCGGTCAAACACATAACACCAGTCTTTTTGCGTCGGGGGTTAAAAATATAATACGACATAATTTAAAGGACATTTTATGTGGAAAATTTACCTATACACCAGGGTAGATAATTTTTGAAACAAAAAAAAATCGCAGTAGGATGAAACCCATTAGAAAAGGATATGATAAAAATGTAAGGAAAAATAAATTACGGTCAATCGGAGTTCGGGAAGTGGGAGGGGGGGAACTTTTAAGAGAAAAAAATGGTTTCTCTCGATTTCTCGATAATAATAACACCTGCTAATTTTTTTCTACATATTTTAATTGTACAGACATCACTTTTCCACAATTTTATTATATGTATTGATGATGATGATTGAGATTATAACACTCTTAGTCCGTTTTAATTTTTATTCACCCGCATCAGTGCCACCTAAAAAATCTTTATATATCGAAATTCGAGCAAAGTTAAGAAAATGAGAAATAAGAGTTCTCAAGGATCGTTAGAGATAAGAGGCTTACTATTGACCGAAAACAACATGTGTTATGCCGAACCTGAAACCGCTTCACAACGAGAATTGCGGCTCACAGCTGACCGCGAACGGCATGTACTATCCTGTGAGACCGAAACCTTCACTGAGGGTATATATAACGTCTCACAGCTGATCGCAAATGGCATATTGTACTATCCCGTGAGACCGAAACCCTCACTGAGAGGGAATTACGTCTCACAGCTGATCACGATCGTCATATTTTATCTCGAGAATTCTGAAACTTTTACTCAATATGAAGACCGTTTGACAAATAATAGGGTGCACCATAATATTATTCGATCTCTCGAAGATGAACATGAGCATAAGCAATGACTAGAGTAGGGACGCGAATATTACCATTATTTGAGACAAGAACGATTAATAAGTTTGTTTAATGAAAGATTAAGAATTGAAACTATTGGTCTCTTTAAACGGACGAATAGCGAGTGGCCCGTCTTATTGCAGACAGATTTCGACATAGTCTTAATGACTTAGAGGTAAACATAGAATTCATCAATCTACAAATCAATCTACAAATTCGGTGGTGTGGTCCGACAAAATAATATAAAAGTGGGTTTGCTTATAACCTCACAATTGATTACAGATCATCTTCTGTATAGGCGATATTAACGTAGTATGTTCTTTTTGTAATGCTTTAAAGTGGAGTAAGGAGTCGGCTTTCGTTTGAAGATACGCCGGAACCTTTGAAATCACTACTTTTAAGTTTTAGAGGAACATGTGCAATCTAAACAGTTCTTAGACAATATTAGCTCTTATAGTATTGCGTTTTAAATGATCCTTTGGTGCTCAACAATTATTAGATGCTCCTTTCATTCTTACTTTTAAGATACAAGGTCAAGTTTATCATTTGATAGGATCCCTTTTGCCTGAAGGCCAACCTAAGTTTCTTTAAATATATTTTGTATTCGACTACGACGAATAATCGAATACAAGAAATCAATATTTCTCGAATTTAAAACTGAACTCATTTCACAATTTTAGAACATGTTAATTCATCAGGTTAATCCGTATATATGCGTTTTAAATCGACATTAGAAGCTTTTCCTCAAGATGGTGATATTAATATAAAATTGGTATAAATGCCGATAGACGGAAGTCTATCAGCACTCAGGAATTCCCTGAGCGTGTTATAACGCCCAGGCCGCAGTATTACAATTTTTCCTACAGTAGGGCGACGAATGTATTTTCGCATAGCAACGGAGGGGAACTCGTGGGGGGTAAAGTGACGCGGGCCACATACCACAAACATGTTTAGTTTGTGGTACCGAGCGCGAAAGAAAGTAATCGTGTTTTTAGTAAAGTTACTATGTAAACTAACGTAATTTATTACTTAGGTACATATTCTATAATGGTGCGCTCAAACTGTTAATCTACATTTAATTTAGATTATTATTTTAATTACTAAGAAATGTAGAATTTAAATCACATTCATTCATGTTTTCCTCAGATATTCGATGTCTATGATTTTCGATGATTTTAAGATTTTCTTATCAGAGAATTCAATTTTAATGTAGTTAAATTTTATAAGAGACAATTAAGAACATTCAAAAATAAAGTGTCACGTATTTTTTTTAAACGACGAATGACGAAAAACGACCGAATCGCGGACGAAGTCGCGGGCAACAGCTAGTAGTAAATAAGGAAATGTGAATTCGATATGGCGGGAATATTATGAACGAATATTTAAATATCAAGACGTTCTACGCTCGAATATTCTCGAAAACTTTATTTATTTTTAATCACAATAGTTTTATTATGTGCCAGGATGCCATTCGTGTCATTATGTGCAACCGTGAAGGTTGAATTAAGGAATTTACTTATCTTTTAGCATAATTTAATAAAATTTGTGCATAAGATAGATACCTATATTAATGGATGCATTTCTTCATAGACGTTGCAGATGATTCAGAATAATTGATTCATTTATAAAGATTAGATTTATTGGTTAAAGAACGAAAAATAAAATTAAGAAAATAGGTACCTTGAAATGTAAATTAAAAATATTTATAATACCTATCTGGAATTTTTATGCAGTATTAACTGACTGAATATTTTTATTATAAGCAAATATGATTTTCTGCTTCAGTGTTCATAAATTTGTGGTAAGTAACTAACTAAAGTCATTAATAATTTAAATCAATGACAAAGACATAAAACATGGCGTCCTTATGCGTGTAATGTCACTTTAAATATTAAAACGAGTGATAACTATAAAAAATATAACAACCGTATATATGTAGGCATATCGTGATCAAGCAATTGTATTTTTCCGATAATAACGGTCTATTTTTCTCGTTTTTCTGTAATAAACTTAATAGTAGGTATAATGAAATGTTCGCACGCCTAAATTCTATCAGACCTATTAATCATTTGATTGATTCCATACCGTACTTTTGATAGTATACAATTTTAAGAACCTACCTTTGCCTGGGATTTCACCCGACCAAAAGTGGGATAAAGCATTATTTTAACAATCTTTGAACTTTTTTATTTAAGTTTTTATGTAATCTTTTACAATTATTTAAGATTTCAATACAAATCGTAATTTTCATCAAAACTACAAACCATCATCATAACTTACTTATCTAGGTACATTACAAGCAGTTTGCTAATTGATACAAGCTAAAAATTTCTCTACACAACCGCCACCAGTTTTTACTTGCAATACAAGAACTACATTAATTACTTGTAAAACATTGCAAGTATATGCGGGTACTATTTATAGATCGGATTCCGCAACTGCGGAAAGCGAACGTAACACCCACATGTAGGATACCTCAATAATTAATTCTTTATCTTTCATATTTATAGGTATTATAAACTATCTGTTGCCCGTAGCTTCGCCTGCGTGGAAAAGGAAAATTTTCATGGTACAAACTTTCATCCCCTATTTTATCCCCTTAGGTGTAGAATTGACCAAAATCCTTTCTTAGCGGATGCCTACGTCCTAAAATCTACATGCATGCCAAATTTTAGCCCGATCCGTCCAGTTGTTTGGGCTGTGCGTAGATATATCAGTTATCACTATGTCAGTCAGTCACCTTTGAGTTATAATATATATTTAGATGAAAAAGTAACCTTATCTGTCTGAAAACTGTCCCAAAAGCATTGTAACGGTTAATGATAGGTAGACTGAAGAAATAAATTTTATTATCCAGTCCGATTATTGTCTATGAAGATTACCGAGTGAAGCCGCGGCTCGGAGCAATTAACAAGCCTGGAGAAGTAACAATTAATTGAACGTTTCTTATATAGTGGCTCTCTTTTATTCAATACCCTAATTAATGCGATAGAAAGAGACAACACCCTGTTATCGGCTTGGCATTCAAATCCACATGTAGCCACTTTTTGTTCTAAAAAGGTAGTGCTTGCCACTTCGATAATCAAGATATCGATAAATAAAAAATTGAGTTATAAAATTGCTTGAAGATAATTTGTGGTGTAGGTTCGTACGAATCTTGTAAACCGCTATATAAACTTAAGTTGTTAACTTTACCGTGCATATTTATGAAATTTGTATTTTTGTAAAGAGACATAAATATCTTGATTTATGTTATGTTTAATTTTGAGTATTGAATATATTATTATAATATGTACCTTTTATGATGTGACTGAAATAATGTTCTTCTAATCTTAAATAATGTTGCGGAGCTGATGTAATTTGCACGCCATTTATGGCTAATGTGTTGATTTTGCCTGGCCTGGATTTCGTATGGTGATACATATTTATAAAAAAATATTATTGGTTGTTTTTAGGGTTTCATTTCCTTACAAATTAATAATCGTATCCTACTAAATAAAGGCGAAAATATTTAAGAATGGATGTTTGTTACTCTTTCACGTAAAAACTACTGAATGATTTTTTTTAAACTTTACAATAATATAGTTTAAACTTTAGAATAACAATCTTATAGAAAAATAACTCATTCCCATGGGAAAAAAATTGTTTGTTCCCTGAGAACACGCGTGCAAAGTCGCGGAGGCACCTCTAGTTAAAAATAAATTGCTTCAAATAAAACAAATATACATTTTTTTTACAAAATTTTAATTTGAAACTTAAAAACCAAATTATAATATTTATTATTAAAAATACATGCCACCGTAAACTTGTAAAAATCGTTAGTTTATAATCTAGAAGTTGATGGTGCATCTAAACCAGGCTGAAGATTGCTGATACGTCGAAGTTTTCTCTGAGAATCGATGATTTTGTTTCTGGCTATCTTTTTAGACTCCTGGAATTAAAAAAGAAAAACACCATAAATAAAAAAGAGCTGGGCTATATATGAGTTGAAACGAAACAAAAAAGTAGGTAAATTATTTATAAGTAGTTACAAAAAGTGGTAACAATCCAACATAACTTTAAAAACTTCATTTGTAAATATCTCAAAAACTATTAATTTCCGCGCCCCCCCCTTTACAGGGGAAGTTCCTAGTACCCACCCCCCCTCTCTCCACCCTCCACTACCCCCAAATTTACGCCCTATAATGTACAGTCTTACCTTGTTTTTGGTTCTAGTAAAAATATAAAAATATAAAAGTGATAGATCACATTAACAAGGGTCGCATAACTATTTCTAATTTAATTGTGGATATATTAATTGACTTGATACAGTACCTACCTTCTGTAAGTAAGTAGGGTAATGTTCGAATATGGTTGGCACAGCATCTCTGCAAAGCACTTTCCTTTTCTTCCCGTCCAAATAACAGTCTAATCCAAAATGTTTTGAACAAAGCCCAGAATATTTTGAAGGCTTCCAATTTGCCCTTTTCTATTTTCCAATTTCCAATTTTCCAATTAGCCTTAACCCAAACATCTTTTAACTTTTCACAAGCCGGAAACCTACAAATAACAATAATCCATGCTTAAATAACTTGTTTCTCCTAACCTATTTGATTTAAAGCAGTCATTGTCAAAGTACCTTAGCAAAGTACGTATATTTCGTTTCTATTAAAGTATCGATAATTGCACAACACTATGGAAGTAATATTTTGCATTATCTCTCAAAAAGAAGCTAATTATGATTTCATTTCAATGATCAAGGGTAGATAAAACATAGATGAATTGGAAAATAATGTAAATTCACTGATTTATAATACAATTAGCCAAAAATTGATCAAAATCACTAACCTGTGATATGATAAATTCCTATCTTCATCCGATTTCCCACAATTATGGCTTTTACAGCCGTAAGCAACACAAGCCATTTTATCTTTAGTCAATTTTCTTTTCATAAAATAACAAATTAAACTAAAACACTCGTTTTTCACTTCAAAAATAATAATTAAAATCACCATGCGTCAGTGACCAGACTGGTCACTGAAACAAATTGACATGGGCACATGTCATTTCAAACTGTCGAACTGACATATATCTGTCCTCTTTTTTCGCATGACATTTTGCCATAAGCCAAAAAAGCCAAACTAGTGCTATATTGTTCAATTAATTGTTACTTCTCCAGGCTTGATAATTGCTCCGAGAGCCGCGGGCTGAATACCACAGATAATATAATACTATAGCAACTGCGTAGGCAATAATGTTATACTTACTATACTGTTATAGAACAACTGTAGGTACAACTATATTGTATTTCAATACACGACCGTCGTTAAATACTTTTTAATTAACCGAAATCACGATTTATCTACTCTGTATTGTTTCTTCGTATTTGTTACTAATTACAATATTCATACACGTGGTTGTTGATAACAAATCATTAAAATTCAATAAAATATTCGTACTAATTACTATATCTATCTATCTATCTAGTTATCGATAGTTGGTCTTAAATTCATTCGTTACGAATTTATACAAAACCTACCTTTCGCTTTTTGTAGAAAATGAAGACAAATAACAACATCATCTATGTGAATTTCGACATACAAAAACGTGTTTTTCTCCATGAATAATTATGTGTTGAAAACCCAAGCTTCGGTCCTAAACATTTTGTGTTTGATTATTTACATTTTCTTTATATCTATGAAATATGAATCACAAATAAACAAACACACCTTTGAGTCTATTTTTAATTAAAGGCGTAATATAATCACGTGGATAAACATACGATGTTGATAATGAGTCCTACCATGAAAGAGGTTCTATAGTCGTTCGATATAGTAATTATAAAATAATTTTCATTTATTACTCTTTGTTTTTATAAAGATTCCGAAATTTCCGAAATTAATTAGGTATGTGTCAATCTATGTTGAAATATATACCTAACAATGTATTACTTAATGCAGGTTTATTTTAAAGTGTACCTATACTTGAATTTGTAGATTTTATGATGTCATTTTGATCCGCCTTGTCTCCGAAACAGCTACACTGATTTGAACGGGACTTCCACTAAAAGATAGCTAATGATTTCAGGAATAATCACATGGTATAAAACAAAGTCGCCTCCCGCTGCCTTTCTATCCCTATCCTTTCTTTTTCGGATTTTGATGCAGTTTTTTTTTTCGATATAGTTGTTCTAAAGGAAGGTCGGGAAGCTAGTTCTGCAGAAATCATCTATTTAGTGAATTTAAATTGCGCATCAGAAACTTGTCCAAAACTCTAATAGACTACCGAAACACACCGTTTTACGTTACATATAAAGTATAGACTTAACCCAATAATTATCATAATGAGCATTCTTACTATGCTCTTCAGTATTACATTAGAATATAAATAACACAATGTAGTGGCATGATGGTGTGCATACAGATGCCAACGTGCCCCACCTGCACATGCAAAAGTTACTCACAAGACATTGACTCAAAATGGCCGACCATTACCCTGTATTCAACCGACTTCAATAAAGGAAGATGTCCTAAATTAGAAGTTATTTTTTTCGACTTGTTATTTTGTCTTACTGGTGTCTCCCATGCGGTTTCATAATTTTTTTGTTAAATTATGTTTTTTTTTGTGGTGGTTAGAACCTTACATCCCTGTCCTGCGTTTAAAAATAGTTTAACACAACCCTAACATCTACTTAAAGAAACTATTCACGCAAATCATGAAATATTTAACAGTGGCAACCTTAAAATCAAACAATAAATAATTAATTATTCAAGCAGTGAACAGCTATGAGAACAATGCGACCAACGTAAGATACCGTGCTAAAAATAACATAGATTATATCAGCCATAACTACCATAAAACATAGATAAATAATTATTTTAATCTATAGTGTTAAAATTGTCTATGATTTTTATTGACATCATTTCTATTAACTGACTTTCATAAAAAAGGAATCGAATTATTTTTTCATCGACGAGCATCTTTTAATGCCAGTATTACCTATGCGACATTGGAAACTGAAATGCTACTATGCCTGTTATGTTAAAATAAATTACTGGTTAAATAATATATGTAATTAATTCATTAATCGTAATATTATTCCGCAAATAATAGTCTTACATCACAAAAATATATAAACGTTAAATAAAATTTTATTCATCAGAACAAACAAGAGCATTACATAATAGGAATCGGACATGGAGGAGGAGGACATCAGAACATTACATAATAGACAATTAAAGCATTATATTCAATAAATTAAAGCATAATAGAATCATATAATCATTTAACTCAACGAAATAAATAGTGCATAATGCTTTCTTGAATTTCTTCTACTTAATTGAAGTGAAACTTCTTTATCGGGGTTGGAAAAAAATTTAATGTAACATTTTTTCGTTACGCGTGACATTTTTCCGTTACGCGCCATCTTTTTCTTATCCCTACCACGCGTAATTCGACGTATTTCTGTAAAGTTGCATATAGTAAATTATTTTTTGAAAAATAAAGTCAAAAAGAAGTTTCACTTCTTACGTACACTAGTGTCTAGTACACGCTCACATTTTTTTACCAAATATTAACGAACAGTTAATTACTTTCGAAAGATATGCTTTTCTATAAATAAAACTGTAATTTTTCAATGCAAGTGGTGAAATATTGACATTTAGCAACAAAACATACCTTGGCATGGTTGTTACAGTGCCTTGCCAAATTTTTACAAACATGTTTTAAGTCTTAAACATTTCGTGTAAACTTTTATTGTAGTCAGATTACTCTATGGATTAAAAACTGAAGTTTGCAATACAAGAATCATTTAACACACACACACAATGATGAAAGGACACACACAATAAAACAATAATCAGGATTCTAGCTAATGAAGACGAATACATATTGAGAATTAAATTCATTCATATTTCTGATTTCATACAATTTGCATAGGCGTGTCACATTATGGTATCGATACAAAAAGGTAGAATATGGGAGAAGGCTTTTCTAGGTGGTATTTTAGAAATCTATACTGTAGCTTGAAGAAAAATGTCAAACAACGAAATATTTTTGTTATTTTTAATTAGTAACTGTTCCATACAACTATATCTAGTGCACAGAGCAATGTTGAAATAAATTTAATTGAATCCAATGATAACGAGAATTACTTTTAAGATAAGATACGGGTCTAGTTTAATATTATGGTTTACTGGGTTACTCAAATGGTAAAAATAACTTATAGTTCATTATTAAAATATTTAGGTTATATTTGTTATTTTGTTTCAATATTTACGATTTAAATACCATCTTTACGAGGAATTTAAAGGGATAGAAGATAATTTAGTAAGGAGAATCATTAATAAATATCCAGCTATAAGAAATAGGGCATGGAAAGAATTAATAACACGTAGAGGGAGTGCGCGCGCAAAATCTATAAAATCTTTTAAACTTGACCAAAGTTATTGCTCCTTGGTACAGTGGTTGACGCATGAGCGTAGCACCGAGGGTCTTGGGTTCGATTCCCGGTGGAGACGAAGAAAAAAAATGTCTTGGACTGGTACGACACAGAAGCCTGATCACTTGTCCCTAAATAAAATCGATCAGTGAAACAGGTGTATGATGCATCTGCCCCTTACCCCACTTGGGGAGATGGGACTTCACATTCACAAAGTTGTTGCTGCTTTTATCATTTACAAGTAATTTTACAAAATTCGAGTTCAGGAAATTTGTCCTCCGGAAGAGGAAGTCCATAAAAACTTCTTGCCGATTTTTGTTTATTTCAGTTTTATTTCAGCAGCGACGCACATAGCAAAAACGTTCGTTTCTCAATTCACAACGTAGTTTTTTTCTAGCGTCACATTTCAAACAAATTACATTTATTAGGTACTAGCTGTGCCGCGCGGTTTTACCCGCATTATACTCCGCTCCTGTTGGTCTTAGTATGACGATATAATATAGCCTATATTACTCGTGGATAATGGACCTTTCGAATGGTGAAAGAATTTTTAAAATCGGTCCAGTAGTTTATGAGCCTATTCATTACAATCAAACAAACAAACAAAGTTTTCCTCTTTATAATATTAGTGTAGATATCTACATACATACGTAGGTATATCATACTTATTTAATTACACACGTCACAGTCCAGTACCCTCTGAGGACTAAAACATTCCACTAGCATTGACAGTGACTGCAGCCATATCAAGGGTCAAGTGAAAACACACGCTCATCAATTACGAAATAGGAAATCTTTGAGGAAACTGTATTGATTCGATTGATTGGTTTTAGCAGGAATTGAAACTGTTGGAACCTTGGGGTAATATTGATTTTAGTAATAAGACTTATTGCTCCTATTTTTACTGCTCCTGTTAAAGTGCAATAAAATCTCTCCTATAGGGGCCCTATAGGAGAGATTTTATTGCACTTTAACTGAAGTCAAGTTCTGATTTTTATGGGAATTAGCTTTACATATACATATTAAAAAAAGACTGGTTGCATTCCGGGAGAATCACGTGTCCTGACGAGAGTTTAAGATTTGATACCCATTACAGAAAAAGGGCTCAACAGTCAACGCCGCTAAAAAAGTTTTCACTTCAAAAATCTAGAAATTAACAAAACTCGATAATAATTAAAATTGTAGTAGGTATACGTTTATACATACGTATTTACTTAAAAAATATAAAAAAGACGGGTTGCACTCCGGGAGTGCCGGCAGAAGTGAAAACTTGATTAGGTATTAACGTTGAGCATGTTTGATATTTTGGAATGGTAACGCTTTTTCGATCAGGTCACGCGTCCTGACGCGAGTTTAAGATTTTATACCCATTACACAAAAAGTGCTCAACGCCGCTAAAAAAGTTTTCACTTCAAAAAACACTGAAAATATGAAATTTGGTAATGTAAAATGGTGAACTTTTCTAAAATGCCCCGGTAACTAATTTAAAATGCCGAGATTTTAAAATTCACAATCTGATTAATCGTGGAAATTATTACACATAATATTTATTAATACATTGCAGCAAGTATTTCACGATTTTAATGCTTACGAAGTAGGCTACCATCTTCTCGTGTGAAGGTTCTCAGGGGACAGTTATATAGTCAGACCGTTTGTTGGCACACTTGCAACGCATGTTGCGATCTACTGGGTTAGGAAATAGCTTTTGTTTTAATATTCAGTTCTGTGGGTTAAGATTGTTTCTAAAATGAGGTGATAAACTGTGGTGTTTATTACAGTATGTAATTTAAACTAGCTGATCGCCCCGGCTTCGGCCTGATAATCATTGGTTTATAAATATATTATAGCCTTCGTAACTTCGTAATTATCTTTCTAAAGATAATTATTTTTTATTGGTCCCTAAGTTTTCGAGCCTATTCGATGTAAATAAGCAAACGAATCCTTCCTTTTTACAATAGGTATTACGATAAAATGTTACATAATAATATATTTCGGCTGTGTTTGTGATAATTCACAAGTGTGAGTCGGTTTTAATAATAACATAAAAATAGATTTTAGTAGGATTTTGTTTGAAATACCTGAGTAGAATAATTTATAATATGCAAAATATCGACATTCGAAGGGCGTGTCTATCACACAGCATTTGAAGAGTATCACTGCAAACTATATTCATCTCTTTCATTCACCAAATTACAAAACCTTGAGAAGATTATAATAATTTAAAACTAAAAATAAAATAAGTAAATGCGTTTACGTAACGAAGCAAATGAAGTCAGCATAGCGACTGCAGTTTCAATTCTTTTAAAATAAATTTAGCATAATTTGGTATCATTAAAGCATAATATGGACCTGTTTTTGTAAAAATACCGGTTTTACATGCATAACAATTTCAAGATTTTAGTATAAAATGTTTTGTGAAATATCAACTACATTTTAAACCTGTGTCTTGCCTTCATATTATAGTCTATCTCTATACTAGCTCAATAACCATCCATTTTTGGCCCCTGGTTAACTGGACAATGACCTCTAGGTAGTATAACCCCTTTGAAGGATCACGTCGAATTTCCAGTCAACCTGTATATTTATATAAAACAACCCCATATAACCACGAATCCAACCTAAATCTGTAACTGTCTACGATACTGTTCCTAAATTGAACTGTTTATTGTTTTCGTACATTGATGTTATGAGTTTTTTAATCTTACGTTGAATGTTGTTTAAAATTTTAAATCTTATTAACACAAGGTTTACTTTTGCTTAAAAGCTTCTTGTTATTTGTGTCTTAATAAAAGTGTTTTTATTTGCTAGAAAATATTTGGCAGAACAATTTTAGATCTACAAATAAGTCGTGACTATATTGTCTTTAGAACTAGAGTAACAGTCGGAATAACTGTTATTTCATATCTCACTATAAAAAGCGTGAATGTGAGGAATATGTTCTTTAGCCCCATTTTGTAAGAGAAAATTATTTCTTTGTTTACCACTACATAGAAAAAGGTCTCCTATTAGGGGGTAGGTACATACGGTCTATGGTATGCCTGATATGTTCGATAATTTTTTTAAGATGAGATATATTTGTGTCATCAAAGTTTTTGTTCTCAGCGATTTGCGATTTTATCATGTTATCAACTAGGTACCCACCCACTACCCATAAAAAAATGTGTGCGTGTACTAGTATACACACGTAAGAAGTGAAACTTCTTTAAGACCTTATTTTTCAAAAAATAATTTACTATATGCAACTTTACAGAAATACGTCGAATCACGCGTGGTAGGGAAAAGAAAAAGATGGCGCGTCACGGAAAAATGTTACGCGTAACGAAAAAATGTTAAGTACACAAAATTTTTTTCCAACCCCGATAAAGAAGTTTCACTTCAAAAATAGTTGTGATGTGTATACCTTATATAACTTGCAGACTAATAGAACGTTATCTTTGTCTTTTTGATTGAATGAAACCTTAGAATTACCATCAAACAATTATAGAACAACTGTCATTAATACAGCTTCAACTAGTTATTAGATTAGCTGTAATTACAATCTGTCTGTACTTCTATAGTTATGTATTGAGTAAACAGCCTTGAAATCAAAGACAATGCTTCTACATGGTTAGCGAACGTGCTAAAACGGTAAAAACACTGCATTCCATCCTAAGATTCCATCTGAAATAAACACTAAATAATGCGAGGTGTTTTTGTAAACAAAATTCTCCTTGCCAAGGACTACTTTTTTTAGAAGAGAATGGAAACACGAAAAACCTTGTAGAGTTGTTTACAAAAAATTTAATTATACCAAGGCTTTGGAGGAACGATTTTAGCACAATTAGTATATTATTATGTCAGGTAATCGTAATTCGCATTAGTTCTGTGTTTCTAAAATAAAATGCCTATATTCAACAATTTGAAATTTTAACTTCGTATCTGTGTGTCGTATTTAAACTTCGTGTTCTTAATTTAGCAGTTATGGTCTCTTCATAATTTTACCATTACAAAATTGTATGTACTTAATTTATATATTTACTTTACAATATTTTAAAGAATGTACATACAATTTAAAATTACTTTATCTAGTGAAAATCTATATTGCTGATAACTAATTATTTTCCTATCATTTTTTGTTTGAACGTGTGTTGTTCTAATTTTTTCTATATTTCTTTAAAAATTGAAATAAATTGACATTTTAACCCCGCATTCATCTAAACAAAGTTATTTCACGTGGAGAGCAGACATGCAGTCTATCGCAGCAAGGCATGCCAACGGGATAATTATATTAGTTTGTTTACAGTTGCTATTTTTAACCGACTTCAAAAAAAGGAGGAGGTTATCAATTCGGCCAGTATGTTTTTTTTTTATGTATGTACACCGATTACTCCGAGGTTTCTGAACCGATTTACGTGATTCTTTTTTTGTTCGATGCGGGATGGTGTCGAATTGGTCCCATAAAAATTTTATTCGGATAGGCCCTGTAGTTTTTATTTTATGAGCATTTTTGTCTGTATTTGTAAATGTTGCAAGTGCAAGTTTGAAGTCGGTTGTTTTTAACGCAGTTATCATACTTGTGATATTCGTCCATGACCGTGACAGTGTAGATACATCGGTTTTTTTTTACTGCTCGCAGGGCAAGGACGAAATGTCAATCAAATGACATTTTGTTTTTCTTTGTGATGCATATTTATTTCTTTTTTTGATGAAAGCTTTTATTTGTAAATCTTAAAAGTTTGTTGGTAGATAGAAGATAACTAATATTTTTTTCATTAAAAATAAATACAATTGATTTCAAGTGAAAAATATCTCTTTTCTTGACAAAACCTCATGTTTTCTCCTATACCGCGTGTGCAATGTTTTTCCATGCATTAAATTGATTGGTTTTTGTATTTTTGTTCTTTATATCTAGCAATTACTTTTAGTGCCAATTACATTACATGTCTGTGAGGGTGTCAATTATTATTATCAACATAAATAACAATAACTAGGGACTGACTTTATTATCGTCGCATTTTATTATCGAACAATTTTTTTTATAGTTACAACTTACAACATCTTAAATATTATTCCAAGATTACATGAAAATGTTTGGTTATAATATATTCTGTGACCAAAATATGGTATAAAACCTGCCTATAATATAAGTAATTAATAGTTAACACTAAGTATAGTACCTATAAGGTACTTACTGATTTTTTTATAATTTCGGCGCTAATACTAGTTTAACAAGATATTATTTTTTCGTTAGGTGACGATAACAATAAGTTAATAAAAAGTTCGCTACTCTAAGTAGGTATTTAGGTAGGTATATAAATTATTTAATCTAATGATGAACATGAACATCTCAGAATTCTAATATGGTGTAGGTACCTAACTTATCTAGCTAGGTACCTTCAAACTACCTCGAACCTTCATTAACTTTTTTATTAGATAATAATATTTAAAAAAAATACCGGTAACTCCATTTTTAAAATGGTGTACCCATCAGTTGTTTTTCTTACCAAGCCGGTTTTTTTTTATATACTCATTTATTTGACCTCAAAGGCTATTTAATCCTTTATGTGTGTGTGTTTTAAACGATCAAAAACATGTTGTTTTATAACTTGGCCGACGGTTTGGTTACGAAAGTGATTTTACGCTTTGAAAGTAACAAGTTTTGTTCCTCGCAACAGAAAATGCAAAAATTTAAACGTGTTTAAATGATTTCCTTATTTAAATAAGGTAACATAGTTTCGACATGGTTTCTAAAAGAGGTTATAAATTTTGGCAATAAAATATTATACTTACCTATCTATCGACCGAAATGCCTTCAAACTATCTAACATAATTTTATTATTCCACAAATTGTAATTATAGGCATATTATAATTAAGAAATAATGTCTATCTTACGAAATCGCCGGATATCCGTTAACATTTTTAACTAGTGATAATGTGCGGGTAGTTTGACGTTCACGTATAATACAGCAAATAGGTAGATTCATATTTAAAGGAAAAATCAACTTACCGTATGGAAATGATTGAATTACTAGAAGTGAAACCACTAGAAATCCTCTCAACATTTTTGTAAATGTACCAAATCATACACTCTCAACATAGAATTAAAATTCAGAACCGTTTGCATCGTGTAGTCGTGTAAAAAGGCGAGTAAAAGTGAGTAATAAAAGAACAACACTAAGTTATTTCACACACAAAATAAAACGTTGAACTTCGATGCACAAATAAAATATAAATTTCAATGAATTATATTTCGAAAAATGTTTTGATAACACTGCGATGTAAGCGAACAAGTGAAATCATTTTGGCGCGAAATGGCAGCACGTCTCTAATCAACAAAGCTGTTTGGCGAACAACGCGCCGCGTAGTACTGTAAACTCAAACTAATCGCTAACGTGGGATGTCGACTGTCGTATTAAACTTTTCCCTTTCAATATTGCTTTGAATTTAATAAAAATAGCAACATTTTTCTTTGACACTTGTAGGTGTGTGTTGCAAGGATATGTTTATAATTACCACACCTAACCATCATCATTATTCTTGAAATATTTGGAGATTTTAATAACTGCGACAAATTACCATAGGAAATGAAGTCATAACTATTCGATCAATGTATACTTTGTTTTTTTCGTCGTATAATAAAAAAAATCTGAAGCAAGCATACTAATAATTGATTCGTTCATTGTATAAACTGGCGTCACTGAAGATACAAACGACATTAGTTTTATCTAATGATGATTGCATAGCTCTATCTAATGATGATTGCAATCTAAGGTGTTTGTGAACAACACTTTATATTGGTTAGGAACACAGGTTAGGAACCATCAGCTCCACGTTTAATTATTTCATGCTGATAATTATCAGCATCATTAATGTATAGATAGTGGGGATAGCTCTTATTTTTTGGAGAGCGGTCCGTTGCTGGAAAAATCCTTCTGGTATGTATTGAAACAGCATAAAAAGAGTCGAAATATCGTACCCGAAACACTGACACAAAATTTCGGGTCATTTATAACAGGATGGCGCGGGCGGTTCTACAGGGGTCTTAGTACCTACGCAATTACAAAAAGAAAAATGATGGTCAGAACGCTGATACCGGTATATTTTAGATATACTGTAATATTATATATTAGAGAATCTTAACATAAAATATATTATAGTATCTTCATCGTGTGTGACGTGCTTAACGCTTAATTTTGTTATCTATTACAGAGACGATGAGAGGTAGGAAATTTAAATGTTTATCCTAAATTTGGCAATATATGGACGCGATGGCATCACAATAATTACTCTGATACTGTCAAACTCTTGACTGCAGTGTTGCCAACTTGGGGCTTTTCTCCCTAAATTTAGGGGATATAATATGAAACAGGGAGTTTATTTTTGTATTTCTTGATTTTATGTATTGACGTACTCGCTTAGATCGTACTCGTAATAAGGCATTAAAAAAATAACATGTTTTAAAAATCTTATGTAAGTAATATTTTAAAATAACCTATTCTTTACCTAATTCAAAGTTGCTATAAAATCTATTAAATGTTATAGCAACTTTGAATATTTAAATAAAATTTTCATTTACTAAAAAATTGAGAGTATTTTGGTTTGAATATAGGGGGTTTTAAAATAGGTTTAGGGGACAACATTTGAGCAGTTGGCAGCACTGCTTGACTGTCAAGCTGACACGCTGACAGCCTGACACATACGTCAAATTCATTTATTTGAAGAAAGTTTGTAAACAATAAATTAATCTGTGTTCGTGGCAAAGTTACGAAAATGGATTTTCTTACTTTACATTATATATCGTAGTATCGTAGAAATTATTACTAAAAATTACTCCTATATTTATTTATTTATATACAACAAACGTAGTGAAAATGATAGTCAAAACAATACCCAAAGTTTTCTTTGGGTGTTGCGCTAGTTCTT
>CAJQZN010038769.1:0-18556 GCA_907164685.1 Colias eurytheme | reverse complement strand
GTTAGAACATTTGCCAGCGTGCTCCATCCATTACTTAATGATCTAAGCCATTGAGTTGATGGGAGAGACGAAATAGTTGCGGAGACAAAAGTTGCTCTTGCGCGCTAGCTCTAATTCATTTTTTGTATTCATTCATTTCATTCAATTGATAATATTGTTTTTGGTTTAATGTCAAATGTTGTCTATTCCTTATTGACATTAATGATTCAGGGTGTATTCCGTTATACACTGCGACCACTGTAAGGTGTGACGTCAATTCAGTATACTGTGAAGCCGTTCCTTTATAGCCAGTTATACTGGTTACGATTTAAAACGGAACGCAATCCAGTATACTGTCAGCCGCATTTTTTGACGCAGCATTCAAATCAGCGTATTAAAGTTTTCTAGAACATAAAAATAAACTGTTTTGGAGTACTGTCCAATTAAAAATATTTTAATTAATATTAATTGTAAATTGAATTTATAATATAATAAAAGTAAGTACTTTTTCATAAAAAAGAATAAAAAAGAACTTTCAGCTCGTATTGAACATTTTCAACACAGTCTAATAAAGTTAATTTTTGCAATTCTTCCATTGTTTTATTTATTAATCCAAACTAATTACAGAACTTTAAAATTTTCTGATTATACTGTAGCTTTGTTTATAAGACGTTAGGCACTCGAGTGGTTTTGACTGATCATATTACTTGCTCTGTGGACTGATCACGTGATCAAAGTACTGCGAGTACCTTACCTCGAAAACGCCAGTGCTCACAGTAGAATATGGCGGCGATTAATGACGTCATAAATTTCCCTAGGGTACTGCGGCAGTATACTGGCAGTCCATAACGGAACGAATTTTTCTACAGTGATAGCACTGTGCAGTGGTTGCAGTGCATAACGGAAGACACCCTAAATTTCAGTTCCATTGTCATTATGTCAAACAGCTGATGGTGCTCTGCGATGGCTGCGCGTTCTCAATTAAATTTATCTGAGAAGTGTTAATTTCAATAAAAATGGATGTTGTAGGCCTTTTAAATAACATCAATGATAAATCTGATATGTTCGCGGTAAAAACGTGGACATCGGAATGGTCGAATAGTTTTCAAGAGAATCAAGTGAGTAATATTGATTTTCTTAGTTTTTATTTCATTTTCGTACTTTTTATACTGTTTCTTAACAAGCGGCTTTGTTGAAAACTAGCTAATGCTACCCGGAAGTGCTCTCATTGTTAGATAAGAGCACCTAACTTAATAATAGCCTGTAATATCCTTGAAATCAATCGTCAACAGTCAAGATTTAATACGACAACATAGACTATCCGACGCGCTTTGTTAGGCAATTAAAACTACACAATAATTGAATAAAAATACCATTGTATTGCAATTTCTATAGGATTTGTTGAACAATTCATGTTTCCGTTCATAGTTTTAGGGTTGATTGTTAGAAAACTGTTATAAAATTTCATTTAATTACCTATTTAAAAGTCCTTGATGATCAAAAGTATGGCTTTTAATTTAATTAATTTATCACCAATAAAGTCTTAATATC
Organism: Colias eurytheme; assembly: GCA_907164685.1. Lineage (NCBI taxonomy): Eukaryota > Metazoa > Arthropoda > Insecta > Lepidoptera > Pieridae > Colias > Colias eurytheme. Next base: position 17,026 of record CAJQZN010038769.1, on the reverse strand, counting down.
AAATTGTAAGTTTATAATATGGAATTAGTCTCTGCTGCAATGATATTATATTTTTTTTAATAAATTAAAAACAATTGTTGACTAATTGATAATAATAATTGTTAAGGACACAGTGAATCCTTGCAATATTATGAGATTGTTTTTTTGTATCTTATATTCATATATATGTACCTTATATTCATTTATTATAATAAATACCTATAAATTATTGTTTAAGTACTTTATTTTCATACTTGTTGAATTTACATGTTAAACTCACAAATTTTTATTTGGCTTTGTATGTAATAGGTATGTTATTTCTTAATTTACAATGTAAACAATTAAAATATATAACTTAGAAACTGCTAATAACAATGATAACAATGAACATAGAAGAAACAGAATATTTAATATTTACTGATATTAAATTTAATAACGTCTTAAATAAATAGGTTTTTCTATATTAAATACATTTCATAGTCAAATCTATATTTAAATAGTTTTCTCTTTTTTATCTTACATAGATAATGGTAGAATGGCCTGTATTAAAAGTAGATAAATTTGTTACAAATTACGAAAAACAAATACACATTCCTACAACCACAACTTGAAATTATTATTGACAACTGTTATCTAAATTATGACGTTTATAATATATTTGTTTGCGTTTTCACTTGTTTTTATCACGATCTGAAGTGCCAGCTAGATCGATAGACATAAACGTAAAGGTCACGACGAATGTTTGCGACACATTCGCGCACCGGCCAATCGGTTTTGCACAACATCCTACATCGATACACGTGTTATTGCGATACCGAAGATGTGCAAGGACAATACGATGGATAATGGATGAATATGGCAATATTTATGCTGGGGCCACACTAACGGGAAATATTATTATTTAACAACGGCATTAACATTGCCGTTTGGCGAGGCGATAGCTTTATCGCGAGAATTAACGCAATGAAGCGGTCACACTACGTCCATCTTGCTAGAATTTTAGTAAAATTAACGCCGTTTTTATCGCCAACAATCGGCATTCACGTTGACCGTTCAAGTGTAGCCACCCACTTAACGCCTTAAAAATTATCGGAATAATTATCGCGATAAAGGGCATTAGACGTTAGACGTTAGTGTGGCCCCAGCATTAAAGGAATTCGAAATTCAAAACTTTTTTTTTCGTACGCGTTTTGCGCGGGAACTTTTTTCATTGATGCTTTGTGTATATTCGATATTATATTACGTTAATTACGTGAATATATTAATTATAATTACAACGGAATAATATCTAGATCACAATTTGCATACATTACGTATTACGCATGGACTGTTGAATAGGTAAATTTGTTTAAAAAACAAAGGATTATACTCCGTATGAAGTGTTATAAAAAATGTAAACATTACACTATCTCATGTCAACGCTAAGCTGGGTTTTGCCTAGATACAGCGGCATTGACCACTTTCCCGCTGACCTTGTGCTGAAGATCAATAGACGTGGATTGCGGAAGCACCCGACTGTTGGTAAAGTGACTACGTCGTTTTCGCAAAACCTTGTACTAGTTTAATTATTTGAGTTTTTTTTTTGTAGTTATAAACACCTGTGTATTAGAATGTGTCGGGCACCATTGCCCGTGGAAAATAATAAAACGTTTTTTTTTTCGTATTTATGATCTTTTGAGACAGTTCTTATGAGATTCTGACTATATTATGTTTTGTTGATTTACGGAGGTACAAAGACTTCGTTAATTCAATTTATTACGTTGTCATTACTCATACTTACGTAAACACTATTATCTAGAAACGGTTAGAATAAATGTTCAATTAAATTGTCGATACTCTTATCTATTTTTAGCGAACTAATTTACATATTATAAAATTATTTATTTATAAACTTTCACTATTGTGTTTTTGCAGGTCAATTAAAAGTTAAATAGCCAGAATTATAATTTGTAAATATACTTACATAAATAAAGAAATTAAATAAATACTCGGAAAAATAACAACGTCATAGACAAACGTTTTTTTTTATATAATACACAATATGCAATTTAATAGAAAATAGCAAATGAGAGATCCTAGTGGTGTTCCAAACATTGTTTTATCAATTTTTAGCATTATGGATAATAAGCAAACTTTGATTGTCTATTTTGACTGGCTATGAAAGATAAAAAAGAAAAATAACACGCTTTTGCAAATAGCACAGGCAATAGTCACCACAAACTTAATTAAACGTAGGTTATTTTAAGGTGAAGCATAATTAAATCGAAGTTTATTTTAATTCATAACAAGTAAATTATTAAAAAAACAAAATACCCGACTGCACACTAAAAAAAGAGTGATTGAAATGAATCTAATGATACCGCATACATATTTTTTTAAAGGGAAATTTAGAAAAAATATTATTATGTCTTTATCCCGTGGGACTTTTAGGATAAAATGTATCCTATGACACTCCCGTAATCAAGACAAATCTAACGATACCTCATACATCAAAATCCATCAAGCCGTTTAGGCTACAGGTGGTCACAAAGGAAAAGACATACATACATACTTACATACACTCGAAAAACATTACCCTCCTTCTTTGGCAGTCGGGTAAAAAGAAACCTTAATATGTATTACAAAAAATACATGTGAAAATAGAAGTCATGCGCAAACGCGCAGCTAACGTAAAAGATAAATATTTTTCTTACATTAGCAAAAGGTAAAGGAAAAATAATTATTCTATTTATAGTCTAGACGAGTAACGAAGTTAAACCTGGATTAATTGTGGCCTGCGGTACTTAGAAATCTGTTTAAGAGCTCATATAAAATCACAAAGACACGTAGCAATGACCTTAACGCACTATAGAACCACACCAAGACAACCTTAGTATTTTTTTCGTGCATACAAATTTAATGAGATTTGTATTAAAGGTAAAAAATAGGCAAATTTTCATGAATTGCAAAGAAGTGAAAGTAGTCTTTATAATGTAAACAGATAGGTTTATTCAAAGAAAACATTCCATTAAATTTGAAAAGAAAGAAAACTGCAGTCTAAGATATCCGAAAATCGAAATGAGTAAAATCTAAAATAATAATAAAAAAAAGCACCATAGACAGATTGTTCATTTCATAAAAGTGTCTCGGTTTTCCTCATCAAAGTTGAGTTACCTAACCTATTACCTAGAGCCGAAACCGAGTGCGAAATACATATAAACGAAGACAAATATGAAATTAAACAAATTGTATTTATTGCATTTTGGTCTGTGACATTATTTTTGAGGTGAAACTTCTTTAGGCGCGTTGATAGTCAATTTTCAAGGTCGCGTGATAGCAATACCGTCACGTCCTGGAGTAAAGCGACGATTTGGTATCTTTGAGTCTTGAAACAAGCTCTTTATATATTGTCTTTATTCTACTTGAACGTTTAATGAAAATGACACTTTTGCAGTTGCTGTGGTCGTTCTGCGGGTGCCTCCTGGTGTCTTTACTAGTCGTATTCTTCTATTATTATAAACGATGGAGGACGAAGGGTAAGTTTATTATTATTTTTTTTAAATTAATTTATTTTTCAATTGTATAATATTTACTTTTTATAACGACCTCAAGTTAGGACATAAGGTTGCTTAACCGATTATAAGTCGGATAAAGTTTTATTTTGTTATTTTGGAAAATATTTTACCATGTATTTTCCGTCCAAAATAATCTAGGTGCAATTAATTATAATTACACGAGACTTTGATATTATCTTTAAACAAATTAAAACGAAACCTTAAAAGTAAAAAAAATAAAAATTTGGTTAAAAATCAACAAGAGAGGTATAACGTTAGATGTATAGGGCATAGCGTTGCATATTTTTATATTTTCGAAAATTAAATTCATGATAAAAAATGCAATGCAATTTTTGGTGTAAACAAAGATGACTACTTTTATTATTTTGGTATAGATCATTTTTTTAAACATCACACTGACTAAACTTTATGGTTATATTAAAGAGTTCATCCTTACTATAATATTATAAATGCGAAAGTAACTCTGTCTGTCTGTCTGTTACTCAATCACGCCTAAACTACTGAACCAATTTGCATGAAATTTGGTATGGAGATATTTTGATACCCGAGAAAGGACATAGGCTACCTTTTATTGCGAAATATGTACCACGGACCACTAGTAAATAAATAAATAAATAAACTCTCCAGAAATATCTGGAGGCGTAGGGACCACAGCTACCGGCGAACCAGCCAAGCGTTTCCGTAAACGAGACAAAATGCTATTCTACGGACGTCGGATGTTGCGTAAAGTGAAGTCTATATCCAACTCCGGGCAGGGCAGGAAGCGTCGAGCCGTCATGAGGTTCGCGAGGAAACTGCTGCAGTTGAAGAAGGAAAGTGCTCCGGAACAGTTGAAGGTAGGATATTTTTGACTACCGTCAATAAAATTATATATGTAATTGATCTCAATAGTCGATGTATATGATAAATTCAAACTGTTTTAAAAAGTAACAAGGTTGATTGTTATCAATATGTCCTGTTTTATATTTCAAAGAAATGTAGTCCAGTAAAGTTAGATTGGTTAGGTTAGGATCTGTTTAATGGTTTATGAGTAATGTAAAGACAAACACAAATATTGTAAATCACATACTACTATATATTGTCATACATTTATGTATAGTTGTGGACCTGATAAACCATTCAAATATAAATACCACCTTGTTACAACAAATAAAAACAAAAAATACTTGGTTTTAATTTTTGAATCGGATAATCGGCATTCTACTGTAAAAAATTTCTAACCTACAAATCCATAATCTATGTAAATTTCCAGGTATTAGAACCGCCAGCGGAATACCTAGAAGAAGATCTCACCAGCGATGACCGAGTGCCCCCAGATGCGTTATACATGCTACACAGCATCCGAGTGTTTGGCCACTTCGAGAAACCGGTGTTCCTGATGCTGTGCAAGCATACTGAAATATTGAATCTGCCGGCTGGATCGTTTTTGTTTAAAGTTGGTGAGTGTGAAGAAATAAGTCTGCCTGGAAGAGATCACTCTTTAGTGATAAGGCCGCCCTCTGTGCTAGTTTAGCTATAAGTTTTAGTTTTAAGTATGTAATTTGTATTATTAACTAGCATAGTAAAGTGTTATAAATAAATAAAAATAAGTCTGAACTGTGGTAGAAATAGGTATATATATAGGACAAAAAATTTGCCGTAATGTCTATAATGTATTGCCAAATTTTTGGCTTTATAAATTAGAGTTTAGACAAAATGTAGCAAAACGAATTATCGTCTTTTTTACATTTTTCCAAGCTTTAAAATTATAAAAATAAAAAACAGACTGCTGCGACAGAGGCATTATCCGTCATTAAATGCGTGTCTCTGATTCTTGAACTTGAGCCTATAGTCATACCACTACCATATCCTGTATCAACTATATTAATTCTTACCCGCATTTTCAGGTGAAACGGACGAAAACGTGTACGTCGTACAAACCGGTCGTGTGAACGTGTACATAACGAACGCGGACGGCAGCAGCCTCTCGCTGAAGGTGGTGCGGGCTGGTGAGAGCGTCACCTCGCTGCTCAGCTTCACCGACGTGCTTACGGTACGGGTCACCTATCTTAAACTCGAATTTTAATTAACAAAAGATGTTTGCGTGTACTATTGTACACACGTAAGAAGTGAAACTTCTTTAATATGACCTTATTTTTCAAAAAATAATTTACTAAGTATATGCAACTTTACAGAAATACGTCGAATCATGCGTGGTAGGGATAAGAAAAAGATAGCGCGTAACGGAAAAATGTCACGCGTAACGAAAAAATGTTACACTAAATTTTTTTCCAACCCCGATAAAGAAGTTTCACTTCAATAAATGTATTCCGAGAATCTGGTATGATTATACCATACTAGCGGTCCGCCCCGGCTTCGCCCGTGGTACATATTTCGCAATAAAAGGTAGCCTATGTTCTTTCTCAGGGTCTAAAGATTGTCTGTGCCAAATTTCATCAAAATCGGTTGAGAGGTTTAAGCGGAAAAGCGTAACAGACAGATAGACAGAGTTACTTTCGCATTTATAATATTAGTAGGGACCATATTATACATAATAATATCTGGATTAAAAATTTGGTTTTAGTGCATCTGGATTCATCTGAGAAATTAAAAAAGGAATTTGAAAAAGTTGTCATTCATTATCTGTCATCTGTGTTTTGACTGACTGACTGACTGACAAGACAAGCAAAACTCTGCAACGCGTCTATTCGACGAACTTTTCTAATGAGCGCGCGATTATAGAACATTACTACTACGAAATAAGGTGTTCAATGAATAATTTCAATGAATATTTTCGCAACGTCAATGGGACTTTTTAATTATTTCATTATTAGGGCTCTTTCAATTTATGCGTTTCGTATCGGACCGCTAGTCGCTACAGTGCCGAAGCGGTGCGTTTGTCGTACGGCGCACGGCCGGTCGTTTGTTTTTATACAAAATGCACGGTGCGGCAACAGCGCGGCGTCCGTACCGCGAACGCTCGACAGCAGGACGGCAACGTCGTAAGTCCCATAGGGATGTCGGAAATGCAATAAAGTATCGATATATATCGTATCGATGTTTTTTGAAAATATCAATATCGATATTGATATTTTTATTAAAAAAATATCGATATATCGGTAAGATTTGACAGAGAATATTCGTGCTCTAAAAATTAATTTTTTGGTCTAATCTAATTCAATCATCTTACATTTCTACGGGTAAGTACTCAAGTACAGAAATACGCGCGTTTTGAGGTTATAATATATAACTCAGTCGTGGTAATAATACGGACGGGCAGTTGAAGAGCACTAACAGTAATGTTTCATCAGAGTCCATGGCAACTGGTGTCAAATAAATTTAAAACAGCACTAGCATACAAACGCACGGCAGTCAGATACGCTTTCAATTTAAGATTTTGGTAACGGACTGCTACCGTACTGCAACGGCACGGCACCGGGTTATAACTAGCGGCACGGAAAACGTGCGGCAGCGGTCCGATACGAAACGCATAAATTGAAAGAGCCCTTAATGTTTAATGCACATGATTTATAATGTCTAATTTTAAATCTGTTTCCAGGGCCACTCGCAACCGTATAAGACGGTGAACGCAAAAGCGTTAGAGGACTCGCAAGTTATCAAACTTCCGATGAAAGCCTTCCAAGAGGTGTTTAAGGAGTATCCCGATATATTTGTTAGAGTAATTCAGGTAATTGTGGACCTTTTATTATTTTACTTAAGAAACATATTGCCATAATGATGAGTAAATTTATTGTTATGTAAAAAGTACATATGTCATGGTATTTAGTAAAAAATATGTGTCATGATTGGCACGTAACAAAATTGAAAGATATTGTTTGTTAGAAAATGATATGAAACCTACTTGAATTTTTAGTATATGTAAAGTAAATTCAAGTAATAAATAATAATAAAAAATGATATCAGCCAAATTAACTACAATGGTTGATGTTTTCTTTTTATTTACATTATCTATAAAAACAAAATTACATAAATACTTATTAATAATGTATTACAGATCATCATGGTGCGTTTACAAAGAGTGACATTTACAGCCTTGCATCAGTACTTAGGGCTTAGTGCTGAACTTGTCAATCCTGTAAGTATTTCTGTATACATTACTAGCTGTGCCGCGCGGTTTCACCCGCGTGGCTCCGCTTCTGTTGGTCTTAGCGTGATGATATATAGCCTATAGCCTTCCTCGATAAATGGGCTATCTAACACCGAAAAATTTTTTTTAAATCGGACCAGTAGTTCCCGAGATTAGCGCATTCAAACAGACAAACAAACTCTTCAGCTTTATAATATTAGTATAGATTTGCTCTTATAAAATTATTTTAATTTACAAGTACATATTGTAAAGATATAAACATGAGTTTTGTGTCAACATTTTGATCAGTGAAGAAGAAGATATCTTCTTGACGTATCAAGTTCTTGACAGCAGATTGAAATGCATGAGCTACATGGAGAAAAATTAATTTTTGCATTAAATTTGGCATTGTTAACTTCTAAATACTGAACCAATATTTTTATTGTTAAATGAATGTCTGTTTATTGTTACTTAGTTCTGCTAATTTGTTTTTTTTTTGTCCTTTTTTTGCAATAGCAACTTTTTTTTGGTTTTGTCCTTATCCCAATGATTATTTACCCCCAGGGTCGTGAAAAACGCCGACCCACGACCGTAATATCGTCGCCCGGCAAGACCGCGAAGACCGTGGTGGACGCGGGCACGACCATGCACTCGCCGCACCACAGCGAGCGGAACCTTCTCGAACACGTGAGTGTTAACTACCCGCATTTTGATGTGACTACCCGCATTTTCGGTTATTTTTTTCAGTGTTGGAATGAAATATTTGTGAGATTACGCTTTTTTTGAGTCGTGTTTTTTTTTAAGAAAAAAAAATTGAAGTATAATTTGTGATTTTTCACAAAATCTATTTCAAGACAATAGTATACAAATATACTATATTTCATCATATTATTATCTTAATCATAACTTTTATTTCTGTTAATAATAATCCATACCATACATGACCTTCTATATGAATCTTAAATCCATTTTAATAGCTTTTGAAATAATATCATTCGATTTTAATACCTAGTGTTTTCCATTTGATTTCATACCTGTTTGATATTTGATTTGTTTGTTTTTTGATTGTAACAATAACACTACATGTACATATAACATAAAATTAACAGCAAGACGCGGGCTTGGTGCCGTCATCGCCCATACACATACAGGGCAGGAAACCCAGACCGGACATGATGCCGGATATTACGTCTAATACGCCTCAGGTATGGTGGATTTTTTTGAAGCGAAACTTCTTTATCTGGGTTGAAAAAAAATTTAGTGTAGCATTTTTTCGTTACGCGTGACATTTTTCCGTTACGCGCCATCTTTTTCTTATCCCTACCACGCGTGATTCGACGTATTTCTGTAAAGTTGCATATAGTAAATTATTTTTTGAAAAATAAGGTCATAAAGAAGTTTCACTTCTTACGTGTGTACACTAGTACACGCACACATTTTTTTATTTTTATTTTTTTTAATAGTGATGTAGTGGGGTAGCGAAGGATGTGGTTAGTACAAAACAAAAAAAAAAAAAAATGTAATAAAGTTTAAAAAAAGTAGTAGATAACCAATTAGTATTCTGCATTTTATACTGTATTCTATATCTATATTTTTCCTATTAAATAGTTCTGTAACTGTGCCTAATGGAAAGAATTTTTTTTTTTGCAAAGGAATTGAAAAATGCTTAAGTCCAAAGCTGAGTCTGAGTCTACAAAAACAAATAAGTGAATTGAATTTTTTAACATATTTTGTTTTAAAGTCCTAGAAAAAACTAGTAAAGTTTAAAATAATGAAAAAAAAAGACGTGTGGCACTCGGGGACTGCCGCGGTAAAGCTATTGCATGCTATGCCTTCAAGTCACACCTCCGTGCCCGTCGGAGTGTGGAGCATGAGGTTTTTCGTTACGGAATTTCTGGATTCGGTCCCCGCTCTCAAGGCCCGCGATAGAAGCTATGCAATAGCTTAAAAAAATTTTTTTTTGCAGCAACAACCAGACGTGCAGCCAACTTCATCATTCCAAAGGCCGAAAGAGGGATCCTCCTTCAAGAAACATTACACTGACAATCTTGATGAGCAAGTATGTTAATTATACATATTATGTACATATTTATTTATATTTGTTTGTGTTTAAATAATCCCTATTTAAAGAAAGAAAATGTTCAGTTCCGTTCAAAGAAAATGAAATAAAATCAACTTTTAACTATAGTCGAGCCAATGTTATAGGTAACATTTGACGTCTATCAATTTTATCTTTATAGGTGGTAACCTGCTTAAAAACATCGATTAAAGTGAATTAATCGATACGGACTTGAAACATTTGTCAATCGAGCTTGAAACACATGTCAATAATTTATGATGATTTTTATTCCCAAGTAATAAATTCTCTGTCACTATGTCCCTTTGTATGCTTAAATCTTTAAAGCTACGCAACGGATTTTGATGCGGTTTTTTTAATAGATAGAGTGATTCAAGAGGAAGGTTTTAGTATATAATTTATTATGTTTTAAAGCGGGCGAAGCCGCGGGCGGAAAGCTAGTATTTTATATTCTTTCTTTCTTATTTCAGGCGCTAATAGCAATAGCAACAGAAGCATTTGTCAAGGAATTAGGGCTAGAAGACGATACTTTGTTAAAAGGGAACGTGCAAGTAAGAGATCTGCCCGCGGGGACGTATATCATGAAAGAGGAGAGTCATAAGGTAAGAGTTTGGAAGAGAAAGAGTTTCTTAGAGATAGAGGAAAATTTATTATCTCTTCTACTATATAAAAAAAATGTATGCGTGTACTAGAGTACACACGTAAGAAGTGAAACTTCTTTATGACCTTAAAAATGTCACGAGTATGGCGTAACGCAAAAATGTCACGCGTACGGCGTAACGCAAAAATGTTACACTCAATTTTTGTCCAACCCCGATAAAGAAGTTTCACTTCAATAAGTCGGGTTTTCCTTCCTGACGCTATAACTCCAGAACGCACGAACCGATTTCCACGGTTTTGCATTCGTTGGAAAGGTCTCGGGCTCCGTGAGGTTTATAGCAAAGAAAAGGTGTCTCTGGTGGCGAAACAGAGTTCGCCCGGTTTGCTAGTTATCTATATAAATAAAAATGTACAGATTGATTTGTTGTTTCTATCTGGTATATGTATGAAAATAATAGACATAAGATGAGAGATAAGTAGAGTCGAAAAGACCAGCTTAGAATTTTTGGCGGTTTTTATTCGTTGAAACTATTTTTATAATCTGCAGTTTCGTTTTAGTTTTGGTTAAATTTCTGTGTAATTTATTTTTATTATTAAATATTTTGTTATTAATATCCCTTTTAATTTTCCCAAGCTCTTTTATAATATCCCCGGTGAGCCACAAATTGTGCAGGTATTTATTTATATTGATCGAATGGGCCTGCTATGTGAATGTTACCAACATTTTGTTCCATAAGTATCATTAAAAAAAATGAACATTTGAAAAGTTAATCATAGATAAATCCTACAGATAACATTTACATACAAAATTTGTCCATTAATATGCAGAAAACATAAATTCCTTTCGTAACTAAAAACACTATTAGTTAGATATTTTTGGGATTCGTATCGACGACATCGCTATTTTTAACGATCATAAAATAATTTCTCGACATTGCCACCAAAAAAATTATGCATAAAACATCTTTGTTGTTAAATTGTTTGAATGTCCTTCTGCGTTTGCGAATTAGTATAGATTTTGATGTATTTTTTGTAAAATATGGCTTTAGATACAGTTCGATTAAATTACTTCTTTTGTTACGTTTAGGGCCGATTTTTCAATGCTTGGATAAAACTTATCCGTCCAATAAAGTATTACACGAATAACGATTAGAATACGTTTTTAAAATGGTAGTTTTATACATTATTCGACGAATAAGTTTTATCCAAGCATTGAAAAATCGGCCCTTAGATGAAAAAAGTCTGTTTTATCTACAAGATATGCTTCACAATTTCATAAAAAATTACCAATCTTCATGATTGGTGTCATCAGAATTAAATGAAAGAAATAGTATGATTTTGACCAAGAAGCTTATATCTAATACACTGGAGATTTCGGTATGAACATTGACGTGTAACAAGAAAATATTGCCCAGTTCATGTTTTTTATCACTTTCACACTTAACTTGGTATTGCCACTGTTAATACGAAATTTTCCCAAGGCTACTATGTATGCTGTAATATTCTGTGCAAAAGGTTAGTTTTTGTACATGAGTTTGTTGATAAATTGCCAACAACGTCATTCAGAAGCATTGTTGGATGAGACAATTATTATTTAAGCTAAATAAAATAAGTATCTGAACCAATTATTAAAAAGCGATACTCCCTGATTATGGGTAGTCACCATAATAAAATTGTAGCAACTCTCACTTTGTCAATATGGCATGTGTGTCAAAAAAATTGCGTCGCTTCGAATATTTAAGTTAATATTGTTGCTTATTTAATGAATATTTTCCGAATATAAAGAATGCATTGTATTGTGCAAAATTGCAGAAGTGTTTGGACACCAAATTCTGGCATAGAATTTCACAGGCAAGTGTATATTTACGTTATTTACAATATTCCTCAATACTCATGCATTTACCTGTTTAGAATCATTTTAATGGCAAAAATCGTCAAATTTATCATCATTTTACTAAGCAATCGTGTTAAATAAGTTCTTTTCCTAATACTTTCATCATTTTTCAACAAGTTTTCAATAAACAAATTTAACAAGTAAGGTAACCATGATGACGGGTTTTTACGGATAGCGACGAGAATATATTGCTAAAACAATATTATGATGAACATTTAGAACACCATTTTAAAGATTTTTATACTAGTAATGAAACAACACACGACATCGGTATTGCACTCACATGTGGTTTGTTCTTTTTTACATTGAAATTTATACTTTTTAACCTAATATTATTTTGTTTTACGTATTTCAGCTTTCCAAAAAATTAAGTAAAAAGAAATATATGTGCCTATCAAGGGTGAAATTACTGAGGATTACGACCCAGAAAAAAAATGCTGCTATAAACAGTTTTTCTTTGATGTTTTTGGCTTGAAGTTGAACCGTCGAAGCAACACGTTTAAAAAGAAGATCTGAGTAGCTTACAATTTGGTAAACAGCATCTGATGCAAAACACAACTTTCCTCTATTTACAAAGGATGTTAATGCCATATATCGGTTCATATCCAAGCTTTGTTGCCAAAAGTTATTTAAAACTATCATTCTATACCAATTAAAATTGTATGTACCTATAAAGTATGACCATAATATTATAATATAAATACTGTTAAAAATATATGTCGTTATTATTTATAGACCATGATTTTTAGTTTTTTCTATTTTGCAAAATCCTGAATTTACAAACCAGCGTGGTCACTCGACAGAAAGAGACAAAAAACATGACTGACGTCATTGAAGGTCATATTTTCTTGTTACAAGTTAATGGTCATAGTGCAATCTCCAGTGTATTAGATATAAGCTTCTTGATTTTGACTCTTTGTCTCTCTTTCAAACAAAATAATAAAAATACATTGAAAGCAAACGGAATGAAATATCCTTTTTATTACAGGATGTAGCATTGGTGTATTTGCTTTCTGGAGCACTTTTGGTGTCGCAAAAAGTCGCTGAAGGCGAGGGGGAGGTTCACATGTTTACTGCTTATCCTGGTAGGTGTCTCAATTACTATAAATTATATAAATTAAGTATAAATTATTATAATTACCTACTGGGTTGTGAAATTTGGTGCTTTGAAATCCGACTTTAATTCTTTGAAATATGGTTAAATATATTTTGAGTATTGACCAAAGATCCTCTCTCATCTATTTAATTAAAATTTACATATAGATAAGATAAAGGTTTTTTTTTATATTTTTGAATAGTATGTTGTAGGAAATCCACATTTCCTTTTCTAGCTTTGCTTAAAGAATATAATATTTCACTAATCTTTAGTCGAGGTGGGAGACGATTTACTATCATGTAATATTTTCTCGCTGTGTTATTTTTATGTCTCGCATTAGTATTACTAATTATCGTCGTATTTTGATTTCCCATATTTTATTACCTTAAGACTACTATCAATATGATGGAGTAATGCATTATTTTTTCTGCTATTTCTTTCTCTCTTTCTCATTAAGTAATAACTGTTACTGTCTCGTTTCCACACAGGTGAAGTGGAAGGCGGTCTAGCAGTACTTACAGGGGAACCGAGTTTCTTCTCGATCCGAGCTAAACATTTCTCTCGAATCGGTTTAGTGCCAAAGAGCGCAGTGTACGGTATAATGCGTGACAGACCCTCAGTAGTGCTGCACATCGCTAGCTCTGTGGTCAGGCGTCTGTCGCCCTTTGTGAGACAAGTGGACTTCGCGCTTGACTGGGTTAGTATGGGAAATCTATATATACTAGCGGTCCGCCCCGGCTTCGCCCGTGGTACATATTTCGCAATAAAAGGTAACCTATGTTCTTTCTCATGGTCTAAAGATTATCTGTGCCAAATTTCATCAAAATCGGTCCAGTAGTTTATGCGTGAAAACCATACATACATACATACATACATACAAACCTTTCCTCTTTATAATATTAGTATAGATAAAACTCAAAGGTGACTGATATAGTGATCTATCAACGCACAGCCCAAACCACTGGACGTATCGGGCTGAAATTTGGCATGCAGGTAGATGTTAGGACGTAGGCATCCGCTAAGAAAGGATTTCCCGAAATTCTTGCTCTGCTGAAAGTGACCAAATCCTCTCAAATTGACGTGAGAATTATTTGCAAAATAGCAACTCTCAAATGGGACAATCCTTAAATCGTAGCAATCTATTTAATGATAGCATGATAGATGAGCCTAAATGTAAATACATCACTATTTTATAGTCACTAGATCACTCTGTGAACGTACCAGATTAGTGTGAACAAAAAAAAGTTTCTTCCTTTTAAGTTCGGAACCCTAAAAGGAGAGCTATTGAACGTATTTCTTTTGAAAGCAACTTATTTAATGTACATTTTACCTTTATCCTATTAATATTATAAATGTGAAAGTTTGTATGGATGTTTGTTACTCTTTCACATAAAAACTACTGAACCGATTACAATGAATTTTAGCACACATATAGAGGGTAACTTGGATTAACACATAGGCTTTATCCCGAAAATCCCACGGGAACGAGAACTATGCGGGTTTATCTTTGAAAATGCGGGCGAAGCCGCGGGTGGAAAGCTTGTCAAACAATAAATTAATATACTGAACCCACTATTAAGAACCGCCTCCTCGGTACAGTGGTTGACGCGTGAACGTAACACCAAGGGGTCCTGAGTTCGATTCACGGTGGAGACGAAGAAAAAAAAATGTCTCGGTCTGGTAGGACACAGAAGGCTGATCAGTGATCACCTACTTGTCCCTAAAGAAAATCGATCAGTGAAACAGATGTATAATGCATCTGCCCCTTACTCCACTAGGGGACATGGGACTTCACTTCTATTAAGAAAGAAGAAAGCTTATAATCTCCTGACTGCATTTTGCAGCAAAACTTTATCTCATAAAACCCATAATTTCCAGGTGTTCCTCGAATCCGGTCGCGCGGTATACAGGCAAGATGAAGAATCCGGTTCCACATTCATAGTGCTTAGTGGTCGGTTGAGATCCGTGATAACACATCCGAATGGCAAGAAGGAGCTCGTGGGAGAATATGGAAAAGGGGATTTGGTGGGGATTGTGAGTATTCGACGATTTAGATTTAGGTTTTGATATGCTGCATGACAGATTAATAATTGTAAACCGGCTTTAGAAATAGTTATAATTGAAGTGAAACTTCTTTATCGGGGTTGGAAAAAATTTAGTGTAAGATTTTTTCGTTACGAGTGACATTTTTCCGTTACGCGCCATCTTTTTCTTATCCCTAATACACGTGATTCGACGTATTTCTGTAAAGTTGCATATAGTAAATTTTTTTTTTAAAAATAAGGTCATAAAGAAGTTTCACTTCTTACGTGTGTACACTAGTACACGCACACTTTTTTTTCTATGTTGTTAATAACTTTAGTTTTAGTACACAATAAAATATCTCAATTTGACCTTCCCCAGGTGGAAATGGTAACCCAAACGCGTCGAAGCACAACAGTGATGGCGGTCAGAGATTCCGAACTGGCCAAGTTGCCGGAGGGACTGTTCAACGCGATCAAACTTCGATTCCCGGTTGTTGTCACGAGGCTTATCAATCTGCTGGGACATAGGATTTTGGGTGAGTTACTGAAGTTTGGTAATGTATTGGATTGTGGTAAGGAGTAAATAGTACCGTCTTTTTCTTAGAATGGATTTAATGAACATTTTTTTACGTTTTAAACCATTTTCTTTCCCATTTTTTAACAGGAATTAGGAATAGAAAGAAAGATAGCATTTATTTCGACATACACAAACACAAGAATGACATTATAAATAATGTTAATTACTATTTGAAGAAAAATATTTTATGTTGCCTTTTCAAGGTTTCTGGCAAAACAACATTAGAATCACATTTTTAACTTTATTAAACAGATTTTTCGTATATTTTGAAGTGAAACTTATTTAGGTGCGTTGAGAGTAAAATTTGAAGGTCGCATCATGGCATTACGGTCACGTCATGGAATAGGGTGACGATTTTGGTATCTTTGAATCTTGCCAAAGAAGTTTCACTTCTGACAAGTATGTTCGGCATACACGCCCTTTTTCAACTATATTAATTCTGCTAATCCATGATCCTGGCAAATATTAACCCGTGACGCGTCCGGCGCACAGCCGGCACCGATCCCGATAGTGTCAAGGGAGTTCACGAAATCTAGCTTTTTTATGACTACCGAGTTTGAAAATTTTATTTACCCTATTGTTCTATAATTATATGCCATGTATGATATATTTTTGGAAAGAGGAAGAAACTAGTTATAGCATAAAAATGTAATCATGACGATATATTTTTTCTATAAAATTATAAAAAATTGATTTTCTTTTGTTTTAATTTTAATTGCTTACATACTAACACTTACATGATAATGCTGAGTCATCAAATGATCATATTCACGTTTTCATATCACTACACGATTGCCAAATACATTCACTTATATTTTCACACATTTAACACAACGTATTTCACTATGAATAATAACAAATCTCCATTATTCACAAACAAGAAAAAAAGCGCCATTTTGCGTCTTCCGCACTGAAAAGTTGAGACAGTTTTTCACTGAGTATTCTTCAAATATCCCTAAAACCAATATCATAAACGTATTCTACGTAAAATTTCCAGTAATATACGTCTCAATTATCACTCATCTAATTATTCCTCTCGGCATAATTCACAATCCAAATATTCGTTGAACAAGACAAATGTCACAAACTATGGCCGATGACGCAACTAAATGAATGATTCACTTTTTTTTTTTTATTTTGTGGTTTTAGTCTTTATTGC
>CAJQZN010038768.1:22340-37626 GCA_907164685.1 Colias eurytheme | reverse complement strand
CTGAAACGTTCTTATCCCTTCTATAGAGCAACGATTTGCTGGTTGGGTGTTCTGCTAATTTGCTTTTTGCATTACTTAACTCTAATGTTCATGAAGCGATAGCTAATATTCCAATAAAATGTAAGAGATCTATAATCCAGACCCTATAGGTATAGATCCATAAAGTGATCAATTAAAGAGTAAAGAAATAAATTTACCCGATGATTATGTACATACCTATAGAAGTTTTTGTAAACATTTAACAATTTAACACTTTTCATACCACTCTATTTCAGCGAATGGGTTTTGAGTTCAACACTACGGGTTATATAAAAATTGCAAAAATATTTTCCCAATAGACTTTATAACGACTTTAATTCATCAAATCCAAATTCATAATATTATTAACCATAATAACCTATTATTTGAAACATAATAAAATGACATAACGAAAGTGGCGCCGAATTTCTAGTGAAATCGATAAATTGAGGTCTGTGTAATATATCATTCGAGATTTACGACACTAATTATGTCTAAGTCATTTACATCTTTATTTTAATTTTGGCACAGTTGGCCGAACTTTTATTCGATAAATATTATGTTAGGTCGAATGGATGTGAATTTGAAACATAATTAAGAAATAGTTTAACACGTAAATAGCTACAAAATACATTGGCCAAATGTAACTAGATTGTTCACTATTATGACCAAAATTTAATTTATACATACAGAAATATATACACACCTATATAGGTAATAAGTATTCATGTAAAATATTGTTATGTGCTAATATTTTAAAGCTGAAGAGTTTGTTTGAACGCGCTAATCTCAGGAACTACTGGTCCGATTTGAAAAATTCTTTGGTGTAAGATAGCCCATTCATCGAGAAAGGTTATAGGCTATATTATATCAGTGATCTATATATCGTGATGACACGCTAAGACCAACAGGAGCGGAGCAATGCGGGTAAAACCGCAGGGCACAGCTAGTCTATATTATAAAATGCTCCAGAAAAATGAAATATTGAAAAACTAGCTGATCCCTGCATTAACTAACTATTAGTTCCTACGTTTATAACATATTATAACCGATTACACATCGCACGCACGAAAGCAAAAAAGAAGAAAAAAATATTACATACTTTTTTTCTTCTTTTGCAACATTTGTCATTGCTTATAAATTATAATAGTCGTATGTTATAATATAGTCTTCCTCAATAAATAGACTATTCGACACAGAACAAATTCAACTAAATCGGTATCTTCTTATATTTTTGCACATGCACATTCAACCAAAAAATATTAACTTTTCTTTACTTCTCTTCGCTTTATAACATGAGTATAGAATTATTGATAACAAAAAATGTGATCCCATAACTGAGTTCAAATGATTTGCGCTCGATCTTGACCGTCTAAGTCGTGACCTGTTACGGAAACAGAGACATCTGACCTCCTTCTATTGTGTCTTCGGTTAAAGGTTGTCTTCCAAGAATTGCGCGTTTGCGAATTGCAGAATATATACTAGTGATTGGTTTCATCGGGACATATCGGTTCGCGCGTTCTGGAGTTAGGTCGAAGGAAAACCCGACTTATTTTTATATACATAGTAGATTTATTAAAGTAACTTGTACGTATAATTTCACTTGATTATGTAGTCATTATTTGCATTTTCGAGTATAAATATAATACAGATAATTACTTATAATGAAATTTAAAAATTTTGTCGCTTTTGCGTCAATTTTATGGAATTGGCATTCAAACAAACATTTAATTAAGTCAACCAATATTACTTAATACGAAGAAAGTGAACCTTGTAAAACAACTTAATCTACTTTTACTTTTGCTACAATTTCTTAAATGCTTTCAAAACATGCTTAACTTTCAGTATGTTCAATGGATCATTATTATTATTTGGGAAAGGGTAAATTATGAAAGTAGTAGCTTTACTCTGTTTTTTAAACACGCCCAAACTTTGCCATATTTAAATGTTATATAAAATCGATGTGGTAAATTTCCAATCAACAGGTTTTGTATTTTATTTCATTAAAATCATCAGCAAAGCTTGAAATAATAGCTCTATGAGCATTCAGCGTAGTATTCAAATCACATATATGAACATCAATTGTTTACATGGTTAACAAAAAAATTACAGTGAAGGGTATAATTTTAATACCTACTTATAAAAATGGTTACCTTAAAGCCTTTTAGACTCAAAAAACATAAGAAGCTTTTTTAAAATCCTGATGTATGGAAAGTTACGTTAAACATTGCTAAAAATAAAGGCTATTTAACCTCATTTCTATATCAATATCACGTTCAAGGCTATATTATATCTGTTATATTACACCTGCACACGTGTTTGACCAGTTACATAATAAATAGTCCCGCTTAAATCTTTAAAATGTCGCATTAATTAAAAATACAAGAAATTGATACTTGAATCCTCGCTAATTCGGAAAAATGGTCACTTAAAAATATTAATTTATGTACATATTTGTTTTTTGGTAACAAATAATATCGTAGTCATAAAAAACGAAATCAGATTACAGGTACCTACTGATTCTTATTATTTGCATAAATATTGTTAAGGCTCATAAAATTCGTCAAAAGGTGCGAATAAGATTCAGTGATTAGTTCTTGAATGTAAAATAAATAGGTACCCAGTTCCGGCTCTGGTAATACCTAGCCTGTAATGGATGGAAAAGATCACCTACATATCCAACAGTAAAAGAAATTGAAATGTGTTCAGTAGTTTCTGCAATGAGTCTGCGTTAAACAAAAAAAAGCCTGTTTGTGAAACTTTGACGATTTAACGATCTGGCCAAACTAAATTGGCCATTTCATGAAATGAGCAAATCTACGATATGGCCACGACATATATATAAATAAAATACTACTACTACTACTCATATATATGAGTGCATAGTTCAGTAAGCATTTTGTCGCATCAAAAATGTGAAAGTTTTCATATTTTTCTGACAGCTACGACAGGATAATAGAAAAGATTTAAATCAACTGGAAAAGGCCATAAATACAATAAATGGTAAATTCTCATTTTCATGCATATCCAATCCTAATAACCTCTTACACTGGAATCTATTTGATTATTCGTAGAATTGAAATATATCATTATTAAAAAAAAATCCTACTGATGTGTTTCGTATAGGTAGTTAAAAGGTGATGAAAGGTGCAACCTGTCGAAAGGTGCCAAAACCTTTGAAAGTCCTTTGAATAATCGTGAAAAGTTTAAAAATGAAGTATAGGAATACCACAAGGAATACCAAAAAAACTGACAGGGTAGGTACCAGATGTAGAAAAATTTTAAGATCGACATTTCGATTAGATCTTTATTAACTTCTATGTGTAGGTATATATAAATGAAATAATCTAGTAAGTAAGTGTAAGTATATGAATAAATAATTATTTATGTTTTAAAAAAGTTTTCATTGATCAGAATTAAAAATTAGACAAACAAGTTTACATTCAAACTAATTTGTCTCAAACATCCAGTGATAAAAAGGCACTTTAATATACCTAATTATACAAAATCAATAAAAGCCGCTAAAAACTAAACTTAAAAAGTACAAAAATATATTTTTGTTTTGAATATTTAAGCAATAAATAAATCCATCAATTAAATCCACAGACACTAATTGGAAATCTTTCAAATGACCGCTACCATGCGCTAATATAGCGAATACATCACGATCTTATTTCTTAGAATATGTTACATTGACGCATATCAAGGATAACAATAATAAGCTTAACTACACAACAAGCAATGTACATTTGTACGTTCTATAGAGACACATTCGATAGTTACATAAGTGCAACTGATTGCAATAGAAGTTGAAACGGTGTTTGAATTGATGGCTCGACGACTTTCCCGCTATTAATTACAACATTTCACTTTTTGCGTATTAATTTTGAGTAAGGTTGATTATACGAAAAATATTTATGGTATTTTTAACTAATGTTCGGAAAAACTAAGATTCGTGGATTATTGTAATACAAAAAAAAATTAAGAACCTGTATTTTTTAAGTTTTCAAGTTGTCAAAAAAATATCCATCGTCCAAACACTATTAAACCCTAGTGGCAATACTTATCACTTATGAGACGTGTATAATAATCTACCATCACCATAATCTATATTTTTTTATGGTGCTATTAGTAAAATTATTCATAACTAACATAGAGCACCGGAGAGAATTCATAAAATTGTCTAACATTTAATAATTTAGTTAAAACTAGCCGCTTGTCCTGACATACATACATCGCCTGAGTTAAATCAGAATAAGAAAACTAGCCTATGCCTCCTGATAGCGTAGCATTTTATTAATGGAATAAATATTAGATTAAAAAAAATATTGATCGGAATAATACTTCCAAATTGCCCCCCTAAAACATAGAAATTTTGAAACTATGTAAGGATTTACGTGATACAAAATATTAAATAACAATATCTAATAAATATGTACAGAAATATTCATATTGGTCACTATTGACCCATTGCACTCGACGCGTGTCAAGTGCGGAGTTAGTAGTTACGCAACCAGACTACCGAATATTGGTGTTTGTTAGCGTACTTAGTTACAATAATTGATGTAGTTATGATTTTAAATACGATACTGTTAGATCGAATTGGCTTTTTGAATATTTTCCAGCTAAAATACTCCTTTATTTATTTATTTATTTATAAATGCTTTATTGCTCTAGATAACTTAAAGGCTTATTACACTACCCGATATTAAGGGCCCTGCATCCAGGGTGGGCGTGTACCCTAGTTAGTGTGGCGCTTATTACACTTCTCTTCGAATTGGGCCCTAACTCAGTTTATATGCGAATGTCTAGAGAGATAAACGTATTGTTGCATTTTACATTATGCCGTCGTCAGTATCGAAACTTCAAAAAGTTGCTGTAGCAGTGGCAACCGTTGTCGCAATAACAAATATTAAAAAAAGAAAGAAGAGAAAGATCTGGGTGAAAGAGTATTTGCGGTTACGTGAAAAGCTTTCAAATATGCAAATACTAAGCGTGCTTGAACCGGGAGTTTTAATGAATTAATTAGAGTAGGTGCAGAACAATTTGAACACTTGTTGAGTTTGGTGACACCGTACGTATACAAAAGTAGCCACTCCACGCACTAGTCGCGCGGTAACTGAGCTCCCTAACCGCCCTAAACGTTATTACATTACCCAATCTGCAGGGCGCTTAGGGAGCTAGGAAGATCGGGCAGACCCGATCGCCCTAAATCGGGACACTAACTCCCTAAGTCTTATTACACCACTCTTAGTTAGAGTTAGGTTCACTAAAAATTGGGTGGTCTAATAAGCCTTTTACAAGTTGAGACTTAACCTAGGATACATTATAACATTTATAACAAACGGCGGTCTAATCACTTAATAGCGATTTCTTCCAGACTACCTGGAATTATGTTCTGGTTTTTAAGGATTTAGGTTGCGAGTTTGATGCTGTATAATAATACTACCCACTATATACCTTTACTCTTAGGTAAATATACCTTAGTATAAATTAGAAAGATAATGACATTATATACATTATATACATGTATAGGTATATTACATTATTAGTATGAAGTAACTCATTTTTTCATAATAATTTTAATACCGATATATTTAACGGTAATTAAGAACAACAAACATTAAAAACTTACCATAAAAACTATTCGAAGATGCAAACTGAGTCGTTTTATCCTTGCTGCCATTTTTACACGTTGTCTGAAAATAAATAATTATTTAGTAGTAGTTTATCTTAAAGTAAAGCTTTTTTTAAATGTTGAAATAATAAAAATATAAAAATAGTTTTTAATATAATTCGTTATACAGACGGAACGTTTTTGCGATATTCAAATTTGAAAACACAAATAGGGTTGAACAAAAACATTTTGGCATTATAACAATAGCGTTGAATATTCATTGAAAGTTGTTGTTTTGGAGGCCCATTATAAATGAAGAGCGCGTCCCTGTTAAGGGCAACCCATCCATATACCGTCATGTGTAACCGACACACGCTTTTTTACAACATAAATTATTTAATGTCACAACTTTTAAGACATTATTGCGCCTAATAAAAATTAAAAACGTTTGGTAAGGTCAGTAACTTGTTACATGTAGTCCACATTGAAACTGGGTAGTATGTGTTCGAAATACATGTTTACTTATTATAATATTTGGAGTTATATGTATATAGAGAAGACGTTATATTATCTACACTAATTGCACTAATCATATTGTTATTATTATATCAATGGATTTATCATTGTCACATTGTATTAAGATTTTTTATCCCGACAGTATTATGTCAACTAATAAAAAATTTACATCTAACTAAATATTTAGATCCAATTAAAAATATATTTGCCACTGAAAATTATAACTGTTGGCTACGTATTGACCTTGCAAATTACACATTTTACTTATCTAATAGTCATGTACCAATTTTGCATTACATGTATAGACGATACAAAATAAATCACTACAGGCCATGACTTCCAAACCAGTCATAACTCACAAACAAGACTCGGAACTCGGAAGTATCATCGAGATAAATAATTGAATGATGTCATAATATCATAAGAATGTGGCGACAATATATTATTCTTTTCTATTTAGTCTTTTCGCAGGTCTCAGATAATTCATATGTTTAAAAATATAACAATATCAGTCGCTAAACTCCCACAATTAGGAATTTTATTAAATTTTAATAAGCCTTTCACGCTCTGTATAACAAATACATGGCCTCTCGGCGAAACCGAGCAGAAATTCATAGACGTCATGGTGAAGGCAATACTTGCGTAATGGGATTACCGTGTAGTGTAGTGTGCCAGACAGAGAGATTGTTATCGAAGCATCAATTGACTTGTTATTGAGGAAAATAAGACTATAAAGTGACTATTTAATCTGTGGTAATATGAAAAGTTATGGGCGTTTTCTAATCTGCAGGGACAGACAAATTGGGCTGAAAAAACTCTGGTCATCTATTCGTTTCCTATTATTGATATGTTGGTTTTCTTCGTTCTATTCATCATTCATTCATAAACACCTTGTTTTGAAAGATATTGAAATGGCTTTCAATGTTGTATGTTAAAAATATGATCCAATTTTATTGTCACTGGGATTTTTTTAATGTGGAATTTAATATTGTAAATTATCATTATACCGAACTAGTATAGTTCTTGAGATTAGCGTGTTCAACGTATTTAGTTAGATTAAAAATGATTATCTACCTATTATGTGTATGAATTTATTGTCCATTAAATACAATTTAACGGCGAAGTTAATAAATACCTTTATGGTTTTTTTTTATAACAAATAGGTAGACGTTTGACCGCTATCCTGCCTGATGTAAAGTAGTGATGCGATCTATTTAGGAGCATGCCTACCCAGAAGAAGCCTATTCACTCTGGACCTTTATGGTAATATCTTTCAGTTAACCTTTAGTAGTAACATTTATTTATATGTAAGCATATTGAATAATCTTCTTTCGTATGTCCTTTGATCAGAGTAATACGAGTTTAGTTAAGTTGTATCAACCATATTTTCATTTTATTTTGTTTTTATAAAAACTTGTCTTTCTCACTCATCACTTCAATTATCGTCTCAATCTAAAAATATTATAATTTGTATTATAAGTATTCTTTTGGAAAAATCTAAAATTACTCGGTCCATAAATTTAGAACAATAGAAGCGGTTGCAAGGTTCGCTGGGTATGTGATAAAATGTTATCAGTTACGAGTGGTAAAATTTGCAAAGTATTTTCCCGTTTTATTACGGCTAGAATAATAAAAACATATTTTTGTTACGAAATTATTTTATACTAGACAATTAATGCTATTTTATAATTTTAATTATTTCAGGGATACGTATTTTTTATTTCTGTTCTACTCGTAATTAAATTTTCCGTATAATAATAAATTACAATGTTAAAATGTACAATAAAATGTATAAGAAAATTCTATGTTTACTTTTCGTGACTTTCAAATATTCTAGCAAGCAATAAAGTATTAAAAATGAAATCAAAATTTGAAATATAAAATAATTATTATTTCAATTTAATTGAAATAAGCAATATTGGCTTTAAGTATTTTTGTTTATCGTTTTCGTTATGGTAGTTACCGGTAACACTCTAGTTACATAAATACATTTAATTTTCAAGTTTTTCCTTATCTAAGTAATTGGAAAAATTTGAAACAATTTCATTAAATGCTTCTCATCTTTCTTATTTCATACAACAATATTAAATAAATTCATTAGACTTTAAAATCTGAAAATATTTGGGGTGAAAACAAATTTTTATCAAGCAAAAAGAGATAAAAATAAATGCCAAGTGCTATAAGCAGGTTTCGCAGGTTGTGGCTTGGCGTTATTTTAAGAATATTTAGTGTTTATTAGACCATTTAAAATACAGTGAACAAATCCTATCCTACTAATATTATAAATGCGAAAGTTTGTGAGGATGGATTATATGTTGTATGTGTATGTATGTTTGTTACTCTTTCACGCAAATACTACTGAACCGATTACTATGAAATATTGCACACATATAGAGGGTTGCCTGGATTAGCACATAGGATAGGTTTTATCCCGGAAATACCTCGGAACAGGAACTATGCGGGTTTTTCTTTGAAAAAGAGGGTGAAGCCGCGGGCGGAAAGCTAGTGTAATATATTTACTTCAGCAATGTTAATGAAAAGCCTCATTTAAAAGCAACTATCGTCAACGGGTTGACCTCTGAACCACGTCTGTGTGAAGCCTTTGCTCTTTGTTACGTGAAAGTGAAAAAGTTTATGTTATGGAATTTTTGGTGACTGGATAAGACCTGAAAATGTGCCCTGACTTGAATTAAAAACTGTTTTTTTTTTTAAGTTTGGAGGGAAAATGAAAAGTAATAAAGTCATAGTTTTATGCTTATAAGGTTCTTATCAACAAAAAGATAATGTAATTGCTAAATTATCAATATATTTAACATGAAAATAAAGATATACTTTTTTATCGATGATGTGAATTTTTAATATCTCGTTTCTAAATTTATACGAAAAAATTCGAGAAGTGTAATCATATTATGTAAATCTTTTCAAGAATTTGTATAAGCAGTTTTTGAGTAACTAAATACGACAGAACTAGAATTATTGGAGGCAACATGCCACTTAAGACTCATGTTATTATGTAAGTGATGTAACACGCTATGATGCAGTATAAAAGACATCAACGCGTTACGTGCACTCTATTGACAAAGTTAATCAATTATATTTACTATTTTGGAATAATGTTACGGTAATAAATGCTATGTTACTTCATTTTAATAGAGTTTAGTATCCATAAGGTATTTATTATAATATGTAGTTGTTAATACAGTGGGCGACTAAAAGCTATTTTTATAAGATAATATAAATTACCTACAGCACACATGAGAAATAATTAAATATGTTATTTTATTCTTAGCAAAAAATATATTCTACAACTTTATTAGCATTTAATAATTAACTTCACCGCGTTTTTCAAATTAAGAGCGTTTTAATTACCGTGCGATCTTTTTTCAAATACAAGCTAATCGTAGTTATTCCGGATCTTATTTACAGATGATTCATTCAATGATACTTTAGAATTATAATTTGAATAATATTCAAAATAATATTAAGATATTATTAATTAATGGAATATTTTATTCCATTACGAATATAAAGTATTAATTACTTAATTTAACTTTTGTGGTGGTTTTAGCGTTTAATAATTTAAATGTATGCTCTAAAATATTTTAATTTTTATTTTTTAAATATAGAAAACGTTGCTATCTGATATTATATATAGGTACGTCTAAAAAAATGATAATGCTAATGTCACTTTTGCTTATTCTTCTTCAACATTAAATATTAAATACCTATACTGTGAACCGTTCGATGACTTTTGCGTGTAGTCAGACAAATGTCACCCATTCAGACATGGTTGTTTGGGTCATGTAAATATAAACTTTGATAATACAAGGCTTGAACTTATCTTTGAAGTAGTCGCGTTGTTAAGTAAATAATATATTGTTAGTTGACAATGTTCAACTTTATCTTTTGAAAATTCTATCATACACTAACCATCAGAATCGGTAAAATATTGCGTAAAATTATTATCATATAATTTCATGTTTTGGCATTAATGATTAATATAATAATCGATTGATAAATATTAAAACATCAATGAACATAGTATATAATAGAATAGAATTAATTTAGAAACAGCATTAATCATACATAATTAAAACTCAAAATCAAGTCATATAAGTGCACGCCGCGCAAAAATAACAAACAATAGGCCAATTAAACCTACACACAACCTACCCTCAAAGTCCGCGCACAGCACACACAAAACTTATTATTACTAAGAATCAAAAACGTCCACAACTGATCGCACAAAATCGAATTTGTTTATCGCGAGTTTAAGATCGTACATAGCTACATTCGTACACGGTCTTCGGGAGTATTAGGTTATACACGTGCATACTGTCTGACAGTTGGCGCGACACTGCTGAGTGTTCGCACCGATCAGCTGGCCGGCCGGCCGTTTGCTAATCGCACCACGCTGCATAATCAAGTGAGAGGAAATATAAGGAGCTGCTACAATCAAGGCGATAACATTTGTGTGACGTATGATTAAAGATCCGACGTGTTGATCCACTTCTTGATTCGTAATGGTCGTGAATTTCAGTAATTTAATAAATTCATGCTACCTTGTCACTAGGCTAGGTCACTAGTGTTTTCAGGGATTTACCAGTTCCTTTGTTTAATTTGGTCTATTTGTTCTCTATTCATTCGATCTTGTCACTAAACCGAATCTCTAAAATCAGCGGACAGCTATAATCCCACTAATCTTATACTAATTATATATTATTACTATATATACATATATAACTGTCGAGGGAGTCATTAAATTTTTGTAAGATATATCTAATGGTGCAAATAAATGATTTATTATTATTATAATACGGTTTGATTGAGGCAAATCACCGGAAGTAATAATACATCAAAGACAGTCGCAGCACAGCGGCTTTCGATCAGCATACCTCGAATACGAAAACGTATTTTATTGATTTATTGATCACACACTAGAAACACTCTACTAGTGACTACTAGCGTTGACCTAATAGTATTTTATGTTAGTAGAATTATAACTTGGACGTAGTAGAGTTAGTTGAGTGTTGTAGAGATGTAGAGATCTTACATATTTTTTCGTTACAGTATAAATTTCAAGCTAAATGTAGAGTCCAGTACAAAAGCTTGTACCGGCCTGTAATACTTGAACCTTTTGATTACTTTAATGTTTTTCATTATATTATATTCCAAAATTTTTATGTTTTAATTGTATAACATGTAGAGTGACTCTATTTTGTTATACATAAATTGAACTTTTATGGTTTTATTGAAACGGCTTAATATTTCCCAAGCCTATATATTACAACTGTATCATATACATTTCCAATCGGAGAGTATGTTCTCAATCCAAAAAATCACTAAAGAGAAACACTTAAAAACGACTTCAAAACCGTTATGTATTTAATTCTTAAATGTGAAGTAGGTAATGATGCTTGTAAAAATCGCAAAAGGCACATATTATTGTCATTCTTCCACCTGACATAACCTAAGCAACCTACTTACGAGGAAAGCAAGTCATTGTCTTTTTACTACGTTGCATCTCTTTCTGACATGTGTAATATGTTGTGTGTAGAAATGAAAGGCAATGAGAGCTAATTGTTAAATAACTCTATTTATAAGTATGATAACAATTATTCTGATATTCTTTAGCAGAACTGCTTTTTTGAGGACCAGTATGTTATTTTTTCTCATTGCAATAAATTAAATTTGAATAATAAAATAAACAAAATATGGATTATGGATTATAGTGTAGGATTAGGATTGTATAATATGTGTCTCTAGGTATAGAACATGAAGTAAATAATTCATTTCTCTATGCAAGAATCAAAAGGTATGCAAGAAATAATGAAAAAGCTACGTTTACTTAGATACATACGTAGTTAGGTACAATCTAATAAATATTATAAAGGCGAAAGTTTGTAAGGATGTATGGATATATGGATGTATGGATGTATGGATGTATGGATGTATGGATGTTTGTTACTCTTTCACGTAAAAACTACTGAACCGATTACAATGAAATTTAGCACACATATAGAGGGTAACTTGGATTAACACATAGGATAGTTTTTATCCCGGAAATCCCACGGGAACGGGAACTATGCGGGTTTTCCTTTGCAAACGCGGGCGAAGCCGCGGGCGGAAATCTAGTATATTATAAAGGTGAAAGTTTGTAAGGATGTATGGATGTTTGTTACTCTTTCACGTAAAAACTACTGAACCGATTACAATGAAATTTAGCACACATATAGAGGGTAACTTGGATTAACACATAGGATAGTTTTTATCCCGGAAATCCCATGGGAACGGGAACTATGCGGGTTTTCCTTTGCAAACGCGGGCGAAGCCGTGGGCGGAAATCTAGTTATACAATATAATAAATATTAAAATACATAATTGCATTTAAAGTCTGTTAGTAAATTAATTCGATAAGTTTTTACCCTTTAAAATACGGTACAATGAATTTACTGTCTTCTAAAAATCGTCTGCTATTTAACCTTTAGTAGACATTTAAATTTGCTCTGTTTAGATTGTTTGTTATCTAGAATCGTGGTGAGGTTTCACACAGAAAACATTACAATACATATATTCCTCAAACAATCTTAAGATCTACGTTGAAACTAACACCTAATATTTGCGCTAACGTTATCTCTATGCAACATCCTGCGAGGTGTAAAACAAGGAAAATTGTGAAAACGCACAAATAAACTGTGGTTTTAATTTGAAAGTTGAAGTGAAAATGTTAGGTAATTGTTTAGAAATAAAGCCCTTTGGTTTGGCCATTGTTTTGAAACAGGCATGTCTATGTACACGTATGTAATTACCCATTTAATACTAAGTAATAGCTTTGTATTGTTGAAGCAAAACGTATGTTTTCGTTTGGTTGCACAAAAGTGCTTCTTTCCAAATTGCTAATATTAGGATACTAACGTTTTCTTTTTTTTTCGTATAAGTGAAGCAGGTCCACAGCTTCATTGTATTTTAAAATAAATAACAATAATTTACGTACCTAGCAATTGAAAAATCATCTACGTATCTATTATGTATTATTTACTTCATATTTTATTAATTTATCTTTTGTAAAATGTCAATCAAGAAGCCTCTCGTGATACCACTTTAAAAGCAAGTGCCAGTTTACATGTCCGTATTTATGCAAAATGGAACCACTCGACAAATTTCGTTTTTTGCTTTTATTGAAGAATACTCATCCAAAAGTGGTCTAAATTCTTATACAAACAAGAACCACATGATTTTTACGTTGGAAACAAGGTATACTAAAAGCAGAAAGGAACCAGCAGCAACAACGAATAATTACATATTAAGCAAAACCGAACCACAGCACCACGGGACTGCTTTGTTCAAACAAATAAACGATATTACTATCATGTCATTTTATACAAAACAGATCCACACCTACTTGGTACCATTATACATTACACATATTTCTATTAATAACAATTATTTTTAATACACAAAATGGAACCAGGTTTCTGTGGTATGGTTATGCGTAAAATAAATACATAATTTAATTGTAATTTTTTATTGCAAAATAAAACCACAAGCATTCGGTTCTATTATGCATAAATAAATATTGTAAAACATTCTGAAACCCATCATCGCTATATGGAACCAAATGCCTTGACTTGTTACAATGCTTCTCATCTTTAAACAACGTATTTCATTACTTAAATAGCTCAAAGTGCAAAACTCCAATTTTTTAAGTAAAACGTCGAACATCTGTCAATATAGGTGACATTCAGCGAAGTAGTTCGAATACGTGACGGTGTTTTTTTCCTCCGCGAAGTAAGTTCTATTGTTTTTGTTAATTACCTTTAAAATTAAATGTGAAAATGTTTAGTAATAAATAAATAAGCAAGCAATGGGTAAGAAAAGCATTGGAGACAAACACCGAAGATAATAATGAAGATACAACGGGTAAGTAGTTTTATTTAATGCATTTAAGTACTTATTGAATCTGAGATGCAGGTACGCTTTATCCACTTTTGATTCATACCCGATTGTGGTGTGATTTTAAGAAGATAGTTCATTAAGTAAGTACAAGAGGAATCCTCTGTGGATTTACGTATTTTAACGACAATGTCGTTGTTCACGAAGGCGCGGCGAGTCGAATTAAGAGTCATTTTGTTACGATTCATCTGTCATTGTGAGATGAAACTACTAAAGTCTAAACCCTGTTTTAAAAATAACTGTCGATGATCTAGGTACCTACCTACTATTTTGGTAAAATACGTATAGATGTATTTCTGATGCCGCTGTAACAACAAATACTAAAAAACAAAATAAAAAAGACGTGTGGCACTCGGGGACTGCCGCGGTAAAGCTATTGCATAGCATGCCTTCAAGCCACACCTCCGAACCCGTCGGAGTGAGGTTTTTTCGTTACAGAATTTCTCGATTCAGTCCCCGCGCTCAAGGCCCGCGATAGAAGCTATGCAATAGCTTAATAAATATTTAAGAAGCTCCCATAAGCCGTGATTTTTTTGCCGTTTTTATAGATAATGGTACGGAACTCTTCGTTGCGCGAGTCCGACTCGCACTTAGCCAGTTTTTTGTACATGGCGCATGTACATACAACATACTTAGTCGTCTAGTAGGGACACGGCTTTATAAGAACTAATAATATTTTGCTGTCGCCATAAACCTACCTACGTATAAAAGCCACGCGGCTTTATTGTTTTGATTTATAGCTTTATTTCTTTTTATTACAGAAGATATCGAAGAACTTTATACATCGCTGCCTCTGGAGAAGCTTTCTTCACCTTCTAGCGATATTCAGTCCATATTACATCTCATTCCACAAGATGCACAGTTTTTATAACGGTCTCATTAGTGATGATGCAATAGAAGACCACATAGATGGACTAGACACGGTGGATTTCGAAATCCAATTTGATGATAACGTCGAATAAACGTCCTATATAAGTATTATTTTATATATTTTATTAATTAAAGCTTTAATTACGATATTATAAATACATAGTTTCATTTATATCATTAAATCCCTGGGATGTGGTTCCTTTTTGTATAAGAGAAAACCTATCAATTGATAAATGTTAAAAGGAACCACATGCACATTTTCTTAATTATCTAGAAAGTTTAAGAATATTCAGAGCAAATTTATATACACAT
>CAJQZN010038768.1:0-17340 GCA_907164685.1 Colias eurytheme | reverse complement strand
TAGTACAAATATCGAATGAAAAATATTTAGCACACAAAAGCAGTCGATATCAGTCTACAGCATTGAAAGAAATGCAAAGATCCCTGTTTAAATCCAAAATAATACATTAGGATAAAAATTGGCGCCAATTTCAAACGTATACAATCTTATACCGTTATTTCAACCAAAGAATTTTCTTTATGTAATTTTGAGTTTGGAATGTGTCAAAATTTCATACAAAGTCGAACTTTTCTTAAGGAAAAATACCAAATAACGCGGTAAGGAATATTCCAAAACTTCCATTTAATTTAAACTGCCACTGCATTATTATAAGCGTCAATACATTATACACGTATACAAGATACGATACATAATTTGTTAAAATTAATAAAGAATTATAGCATATTAAACAGAAATAATGAATAAAATAAGCGTAAAAGAGCGAAAAAGAAACGAGACCTTTATTATTTATTACTAATAATAATGTAACATTCAATAAAATATAGTTCGAGAAAATTTCCTAACAACCACTAGGACACCCATAACTAAACATAGACTAAAACTATTCCACAGATAACAAATACAATTACGAACAAGCAAGCATCTTTAGTCTATGGTATTTTTATTTTCTATTATAGCAATACTAAGACGTATAGATCAAAATGGAGGTAAAATCTATACACGTAAATTGTGTTTCGTTTACCGTTATTATATTAAAAATCTTGTTTTTGAAGTGAAACTTCTTTAGGCGCGTTGAGAGTAAAATGTCAAGGTCGCTTCATGGAGTCGACGACTTTGGTATATATGAATCTCGCCAAAGAAGTTTCACATCTGACACGTGTGCTCGACACACACGCTCTTTTTTTCTAAATATGAAGTATTTATTGTGCCTATAGATAGTAAACGATTGCACAATAGGGGACTAGATCAAAAATTTGCAGTTTTTATAAACAGTAGTAGATATGTCCAACTCGAGAGTAGTTTCACATAACCGTTTGTATCTATTTTATAATAAATATTTATTCGATTTAATTAGTGAGCATTTTAAAAATAATTATCATAACTAAAGTTTAACAGGTAAAAATACTTTTCCAATAGAAGATGACGGGAAAACAATATGCCCATTATTAAGAAAATACTTTTTAGTAAATTTTTTTTTACAACGCAATTGGCTACATAAAATACCTTAATTCTTATCGATTTCCTACATATTCCCTACTCTACTGGTAGTATACCATAATTTTCTATCTTGCCCACGAATTGAACTAACATAAATATTCACACTAAAAAAAAGACTCAAAATCGGATCAACCAGTCGAAATCTCCAAGATGAACCCAAAAAATACAGTCGAATTCCTCCTGATTTTTTGAAGTCGGTTAAAAATAAAAGTCATTCCAAATGTGAAACTACTCTCTCATATTCCACAAAATGATTATTACTTATGGGATCGCATTCAGAATGTTCCGATTCTCGAGCGACTCCTTCAGCGCGTAGAATAGTTGCAACTGCTGTTCCGGTTTCATGTTGTAGACCTAAAATTTAAATTGTGTTATTGATTAATAATAATTTAGGGTTCAAGAAGAACCTACAAGTACATTTAATAAATATTTGATGTCAAAATAAAAAATCATATAAAATATTGTTTTTGTGCCAGCTAACAGATTTCTTATGTGAAGCATTAAAGTTCATTTCAAATTTCTCTTATAATTTGAAATCACTTAACCCTAATCTAATGAATCCTACTTCTATTCTTGGCAATACACTACGCTTTTTAATTCTTATCACTACATATTTACTTCTAAAAGAATTTTGATAAACACTGTCTGCCTGTCCCTATGTATGCTTACATTTGCATTAAACTACGCAATGGATTTAGATGCAGTTTCTTTTAATAGATAGATGGAGTGATTCAAGACGAAGGTTTTGATAAAATACACCTATCATAATAATATTTATACCAAAAATATACATAATAAAAATAAAATTACCTGTTGCAGCAGTTTCTGGGGTGTAGCCGTACGAATGAAAGAAGTAATGTAGACATTCACGAACGTGGCCATTAAGAACTGACAGTCGAAACGGTCCATTATACCTCCGTGACCGGGAATCACGTCACCAAAGTCCTACGAAAAGATATTAATTATATTTTTGAAGGGAAAAATTTCAAGATCGCATCATGGAAATACCGTCACGTCATGGAGTAAGGCGACGATTATGGATTGTACGGTGCATAATAAATTAATAAGTAATTATAAATTTATCGACTTATATTTTTTATATTTAAGTATTTAGGTTTTGGATGTGATCGATACTATGGAATGTTTGGTAAAAGTTAATTCGCGTTGTGAACTAATATATTATTTTTTTTATTTTGTTAGAGGAGTAAGAAGAATATCCCCGCCACTTTGTCGTAGTCAAAAAAAAGTATACATTAAAATGATGGTTATAAACAAAACTTCACACATAAACAGCTGTCAAAATTGGCAATAGACAAGAAAAAAAATCAAAACCTACCATGCAGTTCTTTTATCTATTTGAACTTATTACCTCTTAGGGCCGATTTTTCAATGCTTGGATAAAAGTTATTCGTCGAAAAATGTATAAAACTACCATTTTAAAAACGTATTCTAATTGCCCTTATTTGACTGTTTATGTGACATTTTAATATTATCGTGTAACACTTTATTGGACGGATAAATTTTATCCAAGCATTGAAAAATCGGCCCTTATAGAGTTTATGTGATTTTATTCTATAGAAAACAAATAAATCAGAACAATACCTTGATCTTGAAAGCCCGTTTGAAGCCAGACGCAAAGAAGCCTCCGAAGGGCCCGATCACTGATGAGAATATGCTGAGAGCCAGCGAGTGGATCATGAATGGATACATGGTTATCTTTTCACGGCCCATCTAAAATTTATGTAGATAATTTAAATGAAAAATTCGTTTAAAATGTACAATCCATACTAATATTATAAATGCGAAAGTAACTCTGTCTGTCTGTCTGTTACTCAATCACGCCTTAACTACTGAACCAATTTGCATGAAATTTGGTATGGAGATATTTTGATACCCGAGAAAGGACATAGGATAGGTTTTATCCCGGAAATCCTACGGGAACGGGTTTTTCTTTGAAAGCGCGGGCGGAATATTAGTATTGAATAAAAGATTGACTATTAAAAGAAAAGTTTTAGGAGATAAGTCTTGTCTTTTTGCAAAAAAAAGCTTCCTCACAGTAACGAGACTAAATTTTTACCATAGTATTGTTGCCGGCACGAAAGTTGACAAGTTTTTAGCGTAGCGTAGCTTGCGCGTGTAAAATCTTAATTATATTTAACTTCATACAGATTCAGAAAATTATACCTTCATACGCTATATTCCCCTGAATATTTTTCGTCCATATGAGTTAAGTTTTCTTGTGCCAAAGTATGTTACTAAAAAAAAGACGGGTTGCACTCCGGGAGTGCCGGCAGAAGTGAAAACTTGATTATTAACGTTGAGCATGTTTGATATTTTGGAATGGTATCCGTCTTACGCTTTTTCGATCAGGTCACGTGTCCTGACGCGAGTTTAAGATTTTATACCCATTACAGAAAAAGTGCTCAACGCCGCTAAAGAAGTTTTCACTTCAAAACCCTTAACTAGAAAAATACGAGAAAAAATCCTTTAACACCCATAAAATATGTACTCACAATCTTAACCAGCGGCAACAGAAACTGGGGCGGCGTGTATTCCTGCAACCGGAATAACGTCGACGGTTCGCAGTCCATCGTCATGCGGCCTAGAGATTCAGAGTATTCGATGGGACACACTAAATACGGGTATTGGGACATCAGGTAGGCTAGCTGGAAATTAGAATATTACTTAAATATAATTTTTTAAAGTATTTATAATGACATTATTAAAACACTAAATATAAAATATTCCATACACTAAATTAATGTTTATGATAATTCTTATGGAGTAGGTAATATGCTATAGAAACACATAGTTGAAGATATGGCATGTCCATAAGTCAAATTAACAGTACATTAGTTTCAGCTCGCGGTCACCTGTGCGCATGAAAAATCCTTGGATATATTAAGTTTTATGTTGTAAGGTATCCATATTCCATATAATTTATCTACCTTATCCGATCATAATTTAGCGGTAATTACTTATGGATATAAATAGCTATAGGTCAGTTTTCTTAAAATAATTTTTCTCTCATGATTTCCAAATGCTGTTTCAGAAGTCCTCGACATAATGAAAAAACAGTTTAATTTTTATCATTTAACAGCAATTTTTTATACACAATACCCAATAAAAATACTCACCACAAGTCCAAATAGAACAGTGGAGAAACCACCACCAATAAATCCCTCCCAGGTCTTCTTGGGACTGAGTTTGATCAACGGCGTCTTGCCGAAGAAGAAGCCGAATATGTACGCCATGACGTCATTGCAAATAATCATAGACACTGGCACTATGAACCAGATGAGACCTGAAATAAAAGACAATTTAGTTAGTCAACTAAAATTATACTTTAACGATTGTCTGGTAGACATCGCTAGTCGCTACCTAGGGATAAGGCCGCCTTTTGGTTATTTTTGAATGTATTGTTTACTTTTCATCATTCATTCATACATTGACAATATTTAAAGCTCTGTGGCGCTCTCTCCATTGAGTTCCACTGTAAAAGCTAATCCATGCAATATCGTTAGCTCTCAAAAGTTATAGGAACCATATTATGTAGGTTCTGTCGATATAAAAAGTAAAATGATTTATGACGAGCATTATATAACCTCTATTCTAGAATATTACCTATTTTATATGAAATATATTTAATTATTATTTCAAACATCAAGTATCTTATGCATTTGAAATCAAGGACAAAAATATATTACATACTGGGTAATAAAATGTAGCATTTTAAACGCACTGCTACACTTAATATTTTTTTTATGTTCATAATAATACTGGTTCCGTGATAATAACCTTTTTTAGATTTTAGCTACATTTATATGGTTCGTTTTGTTTTTCTTAAATACAAGGTGAGGAGTAACTAAAATATATTTTTCTTCGAAAAATATTTTGTTTAAATACTTAATATAAGAAAGTTCAACATTTCGGTCATTTCGTGAAATCTTTGATATCCCCATTTCCCTACGACATGCCACATACAAAGGAATTTCATACTTGTAAAGAAAAAATATACTTTTTTCAATGAACTGTTTATGTTTTGTATTACTTGTGGCATTTGACACATTATAATATCTTTCAGCTTAATATGTTTTTAATCTGTAACAATTTCTTTAGTAATTTGTGTTACCATACTATCGAAAGTCATTAATGTTATAGCTTTAACGATAACCGTCGTCATGTGTATATAGTATACTGTATAGTTGTACATGGAAGATGAAAATCCATGGAGTGTTGTCGCGTAAGAACCACAGGACAGTTCTTTGGCATATCTTAATCTTAATATATATAAATCTCGTGTCACAACTCACAATGTTTGTTCTCAATGGACTCCTAAACCACTTAACCGATTATAATAAAATTCGCACACCATGTGCAGTTCCATCCAACTTGAGAGATAGGATCGTTTAAACATGTAGGTACCACGGGCGAAGCCGGGGCGGACCGCTAGTTATGATATATGTATTATGTAGTTAAATATAAGTTACATATTATGTAAAATTAAATTGTAATATTGACATGATTTTAAAGGAGCAACTATGGAGTTTCTTGCCGGTTCTTCTCCATAGATACTGCTTTCCGAATCGGTGGTAATTGTTAAATATGTATTGAAATTCGAAAGTGCTTCTAAAAGAAGTCTAATTGAATAAATAAATGTTTGAGTTTGAGTTTTGTATACTGTATAGCAACTCAATCATAATTTAAATACAATCGCGATTGTTAACAATGTAAGTTACCTGTTGTGTATATTTCTACACTTCTTATGAATAAAACGCAAGAGGTTAATAAGATTATCAAAGCCGGCCAATGAACAGTACAATGCTATGAGTAAAACACCTATCTTATTCATTGAGATAATATTACTACGTATGGAGGAGACACCACTAACAAAATCTGTGCGCCATTTTTTTGCTCTAAATAAGTTTTAAAAATTATTATTATCTAGTTAGGTACTTACCGATGAAAGTAATTCCTTTGCACTTTTCCGTATTATTTGTATGATTTGTGCAATATCGTAACACACGGCATATTTGATGCGTTTCACTTTAAAACAAATAAAAAATGAGCGTGCAGTTACGCCATATGGCGTATGTTGAGCGGATCATAAGTGATGTAGGCGGTGTCGTCTCCATATGTATATCTCAATGATCTTATTATTATTGAAAAAAAATTAAGCCTTACCTTTTACGCTATACATATGTAGTAGGTACCTACATACCAATACTGAAAATTCTGATACAGTCTGCTAAATTCCACCAGACTAGTAAAAACTTTATTATGATATAACAATTTTTCGATAAGTATTCAAATTTCAAAACTATGACAGAAACATACAATTTATTGAATACTGCGACGCACTTATAATTCGTCCCGAGTTACAGTAATTACCTACCTAAATGGAAAATGAACGGGTAATTGGGTAATTGCACTTCATTTGAATAAATTGAGATAAAGAATTAAAAATATATACTCACATTTATTTGCAGTTTTATTTTTATCGAATAATCATTTCTTACATATTATGTTTTGGATAGCGTTATTGTCAAGGTTTTATTATTTATAAACACTAATAGAAATAGCAGGTTATAATTATAATCATTATTATTTATAAATAGGTATCTGAGCAAATTAAACTCTAATCAAAAGAGCGTGATGATATTATATAGCCTTCCTCGATAAATGGACTATCTAACACCGAAATAATTTTTCAAATTGGACCAGTAGTTCCTGAGATTAGCGCGTTCAAACAAACATTTCTGCCTATCACTGTTTATTATTATGACTCAATCAATATAATTTTTTAATATATACAAGTTATCACTTATTTAGATTAAATCAAAATCTATTAGTCACTTGATACGTCAAGCGGCAACACACGACCATATAAATTTTAATCTAACAATCTAAATTAAATTAAATAAAATTGGTTATAAGGTCTTAAAATAAAGGCTAAAATTATCTTCAAAGGCGAAAACTATTCATAAAATATTGAAAACTCCAGCTGTACATTCCAGTTCACTTCATTTTGAGCGACCTTAATATTATGTAGTTCAATGAAAACTATTCCATATTTCCACAGCATAAAGTAGAAAATCTTTTATTACGATCGATACATAAAAAGAGGAACATACTATACCGGAGCGATATAATATAATGTCTAATAATAACCTATTGTTACAGAGTAAGGCGACCACGAGCCATGAATGAACCTGTTATGATATTATATGATATAATATGTACAATGTAAAGAAACATTATTTTTTATACGCTAATTAAACCAAGACATGAAATGTTCATTGCAATGTAATATAAAAAACTATGACACTTATAAACTTCGACATAGAGCTTCATTTAGTAACGCCTAACTCCTAAGCGCTATGATTAACATAAAATATTTCCTTTACCTAGGTGTCAATTACACAAAAAAGGATTTACAAATCCTTTATTATAATGTATAATGAAGAAAAGCCTAATTAAGAAACCCCATTCAAAATTCAGTTGTAACGCAACGACTATTTATTTACGTTCAATATTCAAAACAATTCGGGATTCGCTTACACCCGAATAGTTACTATACGACCGTGACGTAAATACAAGATCACTGAAAATGAGAAAAAAATTTCACGTTCGATGATTGTTACTGTATTTGTGCCTTTTCGATTTCAGTCTCCCGTTTGAGATTTGCGAAACAGTGTAACACATTTTTGAACGTTTTTTTCCTGTTATACTTACTATCTGGAGTCATCTATGTGTGAGTAAGACAAATAGCAAAACATAAACAGAGGGATTTAGGTTCTATACTCCTCCTGAGTATACCAAAATAAAATTAAGTCAGTCTGGTTCAATCTGTATGATTGATAAAACTTACTTCAAAATGCAAAATCAATCATCCAAACCAAAGTTAAGAAAATCTTCGTAAATCCTTCGCTTTGATACACTAGGGATTATAATTTGATGAATTTATAACTGTCTTAGCAGTATTTCCAGATCTTATTATAGAATATCGTTCATAGGTCAAGGCGAACACCTTCCGCCCATATTGCCAACGTCACGTGCGATTTTTCGTTTCATTTATTCGTGTAATGTAAACAAAAGAGGATTTCAAAGGCGCGAACAGTAATAGGATAAGTTATAATCGCATTAGACTAAAAATAGCGTGTCGTCGTGAATACTGTTACCTACTAAGTTTATCATCATTGCGGATTTTATGTTAGAATCTAGTACATAATTTACTTAAAAGCATTTTGATTCGTAAGTACTACATTATTATTCACAAAGGTAATTAGGATAGTATTTAGATAACAGATGTTAATAATGACGGCAAAATGCTTAAAAATAACTCATATAAATTCTGTTTATATGTTTGGCACACGTATTAAACACAGCAATATTACGTCGAAATTAAAAATAACTGCTAAAAATTCTTAAACAAGTAAATT
Organism: Colias eurytheme; assembly: GCA_907164685.1. Lineage (NCBI taxonomy): Eukaryota > Metazoa > Arthropoda > Insecta > Lepidoptera > Pieridae > Colias > Colias eurytheme. The sequence goes on along the minus strand of CAJQZN010038768.1, from coordinate 8,740 downwards.
CTCGATAACCTATTCTTTATTCATGTTTCCTTTGTTGTATTCCAATATAGAACATAATGTTCATTGGCCCAGTTTATAGGACAAAGGCTTCCCGCCCATGTCATTTGCGCTGCGACGTAACTGGGTTCGTTAGATATTATCAAGTCGATAGAAACACTTTGTATGAACTATGAACATTGTCATACATTTCAGCCACTGTGTTATTGTTTTGAAATGAAAAGAACCCGTATCAGATGCAATTAAAAGTTAATTAAAATTTTACATTAAATTATAGTCATAATTATGTACAAGGAAATTTTACTTGTAAGCAAGTAAAAATACTTACTGAAAAACTCAATAAAACAGTTTCTTCGAAAAAGTAGAGTCAACAAAAATAAAAAGGTACTACTTAAAAATTATTTTGTCAAGTCAGTCTCATATTAAGATTATTTAAGATAACGTGACGATAACTGCGTAACTATTTATTAGCTCATAATTTCTAAAAATAATAATCATACAAAAATCCATGAGTAATAAACTGCACTCACCTTCGAATATATTCTGTATGATGAGGTAGCTTTGAGTCACGACGATCAGCAACGCAACATGAGTCCAGGCAAAGAGAGAAAATTGTCTCATATAGTATCGCTTCACAAGCGACAGAACGAACCATACGAAGCCAACACAGTACAAGCTGAAGGAGATAAAGCGATGGTAGGTGACCAGAAAGCGGAGGTAATCCTGTAACAATGGATTTTCATTCGAATGTCATTTTTATACAAAATATATAGTAGTGGACGCAGATATGAACCTTGTGCCCCCCCAATTAACATTTCACTGTGGGAGAGTATTGAATATCATTGTTATACAAAATATATAGTAGTGGACGCAGATGTGAACCTTGTGCCACCCCAACTAACATTCACTGTGGGAGAGTATTGATAAGATAACTTATCTCAAGTGGTTAATACCTGCACTTTAAATTCTTTCCGTGTTTATTGAATGAAGTAAACTAAAAAAAAACAATTTGATCATGCTATTGCATGCATGCTATTGGAATGGGCGAATAGGTCAATAGTTAGTTTTATGTGTTAGAGATTGTCTAATCTAAAAATGAACGCCCCTCCACTAAACTTAATTGTTTCAATGTGTGAGGACAAATTATTATTGAACCACTTTATATGTGTGCGCGCGTCGATTCTACTGCAAACTTTGACACTCGCGCACTGATTTGTCAACTAATCGCGATCAGTTCAGGTGCCTAGCATTGTATGGCGGGGAGAGCGCGCTATGTACGGAATGACACGTCCGTTCTGTCGTGCATCGCGTCATTTATGCACTAGTTGGCCAACTGGTCCTGTCGTTCGGGCATGGACGGGACTGGAGGACTGAACGACCAATGAGGCAGACCAATTTGTATGTATTGCGTCTATACACGTACTTTGAATGTGAGCGTAAACACAGTGGAGGGGCGTTCATTTTTAGATTAGACAATCTATACCTATTTTTTATCTCAGTTCTTGTTATCTCTTATGTATGAAGACAAAGTTAGGCATTATTTTCGGATACGATATGTTGATATCATATGTGTTTACATAATAATGCATTTCTCCAAAATGGACACATCTATAAGGTCCGACTAAAATTTGATTAAAAAAGCTAAGACATCTTACAAACGTAATTTATTATCACAAACACAATATGTTGACAAATATCTACACACAACATTTACATAAGTAAACTTTATATCAGTATCGGTAAAATAACATTAATTGTTTTGTAAGACACTTTTCCAGTAGTAATGAATTTAATTATGTCACACAAACAAGATAATATTCCGTTATCCTATATGCTGGGTAATGGGATAATAATATGGGCATAATGACTAAGTTAATTGTAACAAGTCGACTTATTGCATGTTATTTAAATAGCAAACTAGAACTTGAAATGTAATTTTTATTATTTTGCGATACTATATAACATAGGTATATTATGTAATGTCTACGAGTTGAGTTTATGTACTTTGATAGTATTTATATGTTTATGAATGGTACCAGGTTTCTTTCGAACATATAATTTAGCATTTGAAACTTTTTGGTCAAAGTTAAATTTAAAAGATTTTATAATCGATTATTCAATATTAAAAATATAAATCGGCGATAGCCAATATCGATAAAAAAATAGCTATGATGTCATACTTAAGGCCTCTAAGGGCCATGTAAGTCATGTATCTACCGTATTAAAAAATAATTAAACTGAAAGTTACGTTTCTCAATCCCGCAAAATTTCCAAATCGAGTTCAATGAGATAACTTGTTTGTAGTGCTTAATCTTGTCACTTGGGCGTCAAAATCGATCGCGTAAGTACTCCACGCGTTCTCAGCTGACCCATTTCTTTAGATTAGATTTATGTGAAGCGATAGATTCGGTAATTAAATCAGCTTAACAAGAATAAGCTGATAAAAATAATTTTCAAAGTACCTAAGCATGAGTCATTTTCATATAGAAGATACAGTTTGTTTCGTGCCATTAAATATGAGACAAAGTAAATTACGAAAATCCATTACGTAAATGACAGCAGGTAGCGAAATATAAAGTGGTACTTCAGCATTATTAAATCGATATAAAACTAATGATATTATATTTTATCGTATTAAAGCAAACAAATGTGAGTGACCTAAAAATTTTGTTGACCTTTGCAAAGTGGTTCGATACTAATTAGTGATGATAAATTAATCTAGATGTGTTTTAAAGGTAAATACAATTATGTAATATTGAATATTGTTTTGTTTTATGTCATTTAAATGGAATTGTATTACGGATTTGTTTTTCTAACGGTGAATTTAGACCAAACGAACATACAGCTAGAGCATAGAGCAGGAGCATTCTTTCGTGATCTTTTAGTGCAAACGAAAACTGGTATTCAGTGTTTTTCAGTATTAGAAAATTGTACGAGTGTACGAGTACGAATGTACGAGAAATTGTATTTTTGAAATAAACAATTATTTAAATCAAAAATTGCAACGATTCTCCTATTTTAGTATTTTTAATATGATTTGTGACAGGTGATGATAACATACAGACAAAATGACTGCACACAATTATCAATAATTTTCGTGATACCAGGTGAATATGATATCGGTCAAAGTAAAGCTTATCTCTTATAAAATTCGTCGTTCGATATTTGAGATAAAGATAATGTCTGAATATTATAAGCCTTTATTTAACCTTTAAATAAAACGCTTTGCCGATATTAAAAACCTAACACTGCACCCACTAAGTTATAGTATTAAATATAATATTATATTTGCTTAATAATCCACATCAGCTACTAGGATATTATTACAGTTTAACAAAAAAATTGAAAAAAATGTAATAAATTTTATAACGTTGAATTTTATTATAGTTACATTGTACATAATATAATAAAATACGTAAAATACTATATAAGTGCGCAATCCCCTAGATATTATCAGTAATTTATAATGACGAATATAAAATTAGCATAATTTTCCAATACAAAAGTTTTATAACAATGAATATGTTTAATTATTACTAATATTTTCTATTCACTATTGCACATCACTGTGCCATTCTAAATTTATCAGAAATTTATTACTAACCTATAATAATAATTTTTTTATGCTTCTATAATGTATGTGAAAAACATTTCAAAAGAAAAATACAGTAGGTGCAACAAAGTTCACAAGGTTAGTGTTGTGTTGAATAAAATATCGGGAATCAATAATAACATTGTATTAATGAGGCACATTACAAAATTGGATTAGTATGTAGATATGTGTACATTTATTTCCTTTACCGTAGCTTTGTTTATATTATGACAAAGGAAAGATTAAAAATATGTTGAAAAATTTTTTTAAACTTGCTTTAAAAGCAAAAAAATGTAATTTTTAAAGAACAAAGCAGAAAGACGCGGGTTCAAAACCTGCCGCATGAAGTAGCTTTTTTTTTCGAACAATATTTTTTATATTGATCAAAAGAAGCAAACAAACAGATGAACAATCAAATATATCCCCTTATATTAAAACTAGCTTTCCGCCCGCGGCTTCGCCCGCGTTTTGAAAAAAAAAAACCCCCGTTCCCGTGGGATTTCCGGGATGAAACCTGTCCTATGTGTTAATCCAAGTTACCCTCTATATGTGTGCTACATTTCATTGTAATGGGTTCAGTAGTATTTGCGTGAAAGAGTAACAAACACACACACACACATCCTCACAAACTTTCGAAAATTTATAATATTAGTAGGATAGCATAGATTACAATAAAAATACTCACAGTTCTATTAATAACAACGCCAAAGTAGTCGATCAGGTTCTCTCCATAGAAGAAGTAGTTAGACGTCAGCAGGAAGTACCAGGAGAGGGAACGGAACCACGGCAGGCCGTGCACTCGGTACACAGCATAACCAATATTGATTATTTCTTCAAAGCATTTCACTTGCACACAGAGTACCTGGTTAAGTAAATAAACTTATGAATTCAGTGATTTTTTCCCCTGTTGTTCTCATTCATTTCATTTTTACATAAACATTATGTACTTGTCTGTGTGGTGTACTATAAATATGTTTTTGGTTTTTTTTTTTTTTTTTTTTATTATTATTATTGACATCTGCGATCAGTCAACAGACTATGAGCAGATATTTTGACAGAATGATTTGGCGATTTGAGAACCAGAACCAGTGCCCTAATTCCCCTTTCTAACGTAGCTCAACATCAACATTAGCTCTTTTCAGACGTTTCCTGGGCTTTAGTTTCAGCAGTTGCTGGGAGAGCGGATTAGGATGCATAACAAGTCTTTGCTTATGCTTCTTGAGGTATTTTGTAGCTTCCTCCTTAATTGTAGGCATTTCTAAGTACTCATGAATTTCAGAGTTGCGAGTGAACCATGGAGCTGCTGTGAGCACTCTTAGGATTTTGTTTTGCACCCTTTGCATGCACATTAGGTTGGATTCGCTAGCGGAGGCCCAGAGTTGAATACCATATGTCCAAATAGGTTTTATTACTGCGCAGTACACTCTAAGTTTATTGCTTAGAGAAAGTGTGGATTGTCTACCCAAGAGCCAAAGTAAGTTTTTGAAGCGGATGTTAACTTCTGTCTTCTTCTTCTTTATATGATCTTTCCAGGTGAGCCTACGATCCAAGTAGAAGCCGAGGTACTTCACGCAATTAGACTGTGGTAGAGTTTCTTGGCCCTTTCTTGGCATGTTTTTGGTTGATTGATTTTTTTACTGGCAATTTTTTTTCTGACAACCTATTTAAATACAAGCTCAATGCTAAAAAGTTGGTTAAAAAGTAAGATGAACTATATTTTAAGTTCATTATAAAGTTTAATGCTACAGTGTACTTATTTGTTTTTTTTTTTTTTAATTGGCAGTCTCCTTCATTGTTATAACAAAGCTTATCTGATTTAGCCACATAAAAAAAATAATCTTTTAACAGCCTAGACCACAATGTAATTTGATTCCCTTATATGAAACCAACAGGAAATATGTTACAATCACATATCATAGAATATAAATTACAGGGTGTTATAGTTTACATGTGTATTTATTTTTATAGATCAATAAGAAAATCTCACTATATTCTCTTAAACTTAAAGATTCTACCATAATCAATTATTATATTGTAAATAACATCAGAATTCAACATTTGAAAACAACAATCAAAATATTGTTATTCAAAATACACAAATTTTGTACTTTAATATCTACTTAATTTAAATATTAAATAAAACTAGTACAGGTACTGGCCAATAATATTCAACAGCACACATTATCACATTAAGTGTTATGTATAAATCATAAATCATACTTAATGCAGGTATGTGTGTATATACTATATAATTATATAGGGTCAACCGGGGCAAATGCAACTAAAAAATAACAAGTTTCAAGTTTGATCGGTTGCAGTTATCTCCTTTTATATTTGGTCATTTATTTGACCCATTTAGTGATTTTTGTATTTATTCAAGATTATTTTCAACCAATCAAGCAATACAGTAGTCTTATAAATAACTGGTAGTGAGAATATTTCCTAAAATTGGTTGAAAAAGTTACATTAACCCCTAGTCGGGGGTAAATGCAATGCTCTTCTTCTATTTCATATAAAACAACGAATATAGAATATATTTATGAGATTTCATGTTATTCATAGGATTTTGAACTGGATTACCGTGTAGCAAGAACGAGTTTTCAGGAAAAATCTTATTTTTCTGATTGTGGGGCAAATGCGACTATTTGTTAGAGAATTAGTGTGGGGAATGCAAAAAACTTATTCATCGATATATTTTTATTATTCTATATATATATATACAATAACGTTATCTATACAATAACGTTGCGATCGTAGATGGCGCCGCATTATTTAGAGGAAAAACTCATGTACCTACTTTGATTTACCACTTTAAATCGCAACAAAAAAAAATAACAGTGTACTACCTACTAAGTCAATTTTAGTTTTTAGTCAGAACAAATAATATTCTTTGTGTTAAATATTGTTAAAAACGTAAACCAAACAAAATATGTTTATTAGTTAATCAACCGTTTACTAAAAATTACTTGAACAATCACAGAACTATCCTACCTATCGTTTTTAGTTACTTATATTCTTTAACCACGCTTTATCTAATTTGAATTTTACTTATGAACCCGTCTCTGGGTATAATATCGAAGAAATAATCGATGGTTCTTCTTTAATTAATCATAAAGAAAATATATTTTGACTACCAAGAAGGATACATAATAAAAATATCGACACTGTCACATCACTAGTGTTTTTAGTTTCATACAAAAATATAAGGGGCTATTGTAACTAACCTCACAGTTGCAATAACCCCACAGTGAAATTTTCATGAGGCAATTGTAACTGCATCAATAACACAAAATAGAGTCAACTAACGCACTAAAAATATAAATGAAATATGCTTAACGGCTTGTGATAATCGTGTCCAATCAAAAACACCTGCAAAAAATCACTCCTAAACAATTTTTTTGTCTGCAAAACTCGACACCTGTTTTTACGCACACCAACTTCAAAATAGCGGTTTGACACAATGGCCTATCAATCAAATAGTTTTCATCGTAGGGGCACCATCTATTACTTGTAAGATTTATTAGTCGTTGAGTTATTGAATCATAGGTGGCGATTTATTACAACAACTCTAATAAAATAGTTATGATAACTAGTTGCCATAGCCCCATAGTTGCATTTGCCCCGGTTGACCCTATGTATTATAATAATAAATTCACATTATGTTAATGAATCTAGAACCTGTTTTCTACATAATTCTATGCTTGGCTACATTATTTTGGTTGAACTATTTAGTATAAAATACTACAAGAAGGTTTTTTAATTAGTGATTTTCAAAAGAACTTACAGTTATCATCAAAGCCAGAGGACCCCCATAGATGAGTAGACAAAACCCACCAATCATCAACCAAGTAAAAATACCTCGAATTACCCAGTTCCTCCATCTGCATTGAATTATTTAAATTAAACATAATAACAACTATAAAAATAAATATATTAAATCTACATCAAGACTACACAAACATACATCTACAGGTAGCGAGATTTGTATCAATTAATTTATGAAATAAACATGATTTTGTTTGGCATAATAAAACAATTATTTAAGTAAGATTACCGCGTAGATAGACCCGAGAGCGCAGAGTCTAGAATTTCAGGTGTTTTATCGGTTCCTTGTGGTAAATTCTTCGCCATTTCATCTACATATTTCTCCTCTAAAACCTTTTCTTCCTCCGAGTCAACCTAATAAATAACAAAAGTTTAGAATTTCGACATTCCTCGCTCATGCTGGTTAAACACAAATATTACGGAATAAATACATGGTCAGATTCTCCTGCCGTCTCCACTTTTTCGTTTCCGTCGCCATCCCCACGACGCTGTCGCACTTCACTCATTTTGTAAAATATAACTTATCTAGTCACTCAAATTCAAGAAATCACTTCAGATAAATATTTGAGAACACTATTTGCCGAAACAATGTTCGACTTCGATCATTGATGTTTTCCTTTTGAAGCAAATTGTGAATTGTCAAACGAAAAATCAATAACACTTCGAAATTGTATTGCCAGCATTAAAAATACATGGCGTTGGCTCGAAAATAACGTGAATCGTGAATGCTAAGCGTGAATGTGACGCAAACTCATTATCTTCACTTCTTTAAGCTTCTTGCTTCACTTTAAATTAAACCTTGCAATGAAACTCAGTTAAATATTAAATAGCCATAATATAAAACTTTTGATATAAGTGTCCTTATACAAATTTCATTTTAATAGAACTAAAGTGGGATAAAATTATTTTTAAAATCACACGGACTCCATAATTTATTTATTCTTAATACTTATTTGGATGATAAAAGTCAGTTACAAGTTTGAATTAAATTGATGACCAAATAAATATCTTCAGAAACTATTTTAAGCTGTGATTTTAAGGCAAAATCAAAATAAACTTACGCAAAAAACTTACCTAATTCCTCAGTATCCTACATTGTTATTAATTGACATTCAGGTGACAGTAAAAAAAGATAAAAGAATAAACAAACATTGACAAAGACAAACATGGCGAACGAGTTTGATGGGATCGACGAAGATTTAGAAAATGTAAATAATGCTTGTAAATTATGTTTTGAAAATAACATAAATCTTCTAGTATTCGATCAATAATTTTTTTTTTATTTTACAGTTAAAGGCGTTAGTGAGAAAATCTTTTGCCCGTATA
>CAJQZN010038767.1:0-30347 GCA_907164685.1 Colias eurytheme | reverse complement strand
GCGAGGCCACAACACTGCGTTGCGGCGTCGCGTCGTAAAAATCTACGACGCCGCAGAATGCATCGTGGAAATTTCCGATGCGACGGCGCATCGTAATGCGGCGACGCGCTGCCGTTTAGTCGGTGTCCATACTTTGAACGACCTGCACGCGTTTTTTAAGCGATATGGCGGAGTACGATGTCGACTACCTGATATCCTTAATTCACGAACGTCCCGTCCTTTGGGATAAAACTATATCAGAATTCAAAGACAAATTTTTAAAAACAGAAGCATGGAGGGAAGTGTGTACAAGTTTATATTCAAATTTTGAGGAGTTAAATAGTAATGGGTGCACCCAGTACTTTCTTTTCTGTTTCTTTTTCTTAATACGTCTTAACGCAAGCAGCAGTAGAACACGCGCAGTGCGGTCCATGTCTCACTAGAAACTGAAACGTTGGTTAGCGTCTTTTCGTTCGATGTCGTATCCGATGAAATTTTTGCGTTGCGACATCGCATCGCATTGCTGTGCGATGTTATTTTTGCGACGCGACGCCGCAACGGTAGTGTTGTGGCCTCGCCCTAAGTCAGAAAAGAAAAAAGTTAATGTGACATATCTTCCAAATAAACATAAATGAATTATATCTTAGTAGTTAAATAATAGAAGATAACTAGCAAAAAAAGAGTGTGTAACGAGCACACGTGTCAGAAGTGAAACTTCTTTGGCAAGATTCAAAGATACCAAACTCTTCACCTTGCTCGATGACGTGATGGTATTGCCATGACGCGACCTTAATTTTACTCTCAAAGAAGTTTCATTTCAACAATTATATCTGCAAATAGTTGATTATAAGAGTATAAATCAGAAACTCTTGTCGCGTTCAATAAGACCACTGGAATTGTAAGCACAAATAGATTTGAAATCAATGTTCATTGTCATGCCTAAATCAATGAATGTCAATAAATTCTAGATAAGATTTTATTCTGGTCGGGTAATTTTATTTAGAGTAATTTGATTGGCGGCTCTATTTTGGGGTGTTTATTTCGAAATACAATACCCTCGTGTAAAAGATGTTTTCGGTGAACAAAATAAAAAGAAAATTTGCTGGTCTGAACAAAATTTAAAATAAGATGAGAATTGTAGTAGAGTGTAGAGTGTTGTAAAAAGATTTTAAACTAATCTTAACTTATGGATCTTGTTTTATAACATTATCTGTAGGTATATTTTATTATATCACAAAAATTGTTATTGTTCAGAAAGCATAATATTTAAAACTAACAACTTGCTCGTACATGGTTGAAGACAGAATATAAAGTAAAGTGAACCGGAAAATTTCGATGCATACAAGTTCCTGATATGAGCTTGTTTTAAAATAGAGATATTTGCCAGAAGTCTCTACAATCTTGGACCTTTAAATAGTCTTTTAGAATTCGAAGATGAATCAAAACCAATCAACATTTTGCCGCCAAATTGCATACATTTAGACCTCACTTCCCGAAGTAAATAATTTCCCATCACGATCTCTGTAAACATGTACACTTATGAATTTGCCTCATGAATAATTCTTGTGAATTTCGCACAGGTGGTTCTCGTATAAACCTTTCCTGTTGTAAGGTAACAATTTATTCATTATCGGCCTTTTTCTGGCCCTTCCATTTCTAGCTTTTTCAATCTTATCTGCGAATTCATCTTACATTTCTATTCCTATGTGACGACTTGGACTTTTACATTATTCATTCAATTCAGCTGACAGCCGACCGTTTCAATTGATGCTAAAAGGTTTAAATGATAAATAAATTTCCAATGAATCATGTTTTCACTTCCTATTTGAATGCATAAACTGGTCCGCATCTTTTAATGGTACTGAAAGAAACAAAAACGTGTAATTGTTAAAAACTTTTAATGGTGTACATGGGCCTTTACTTGTATAGGAGTATTCGTTTATTTTGAAACACATGCGCAATTAGGAACCTACTTGGAGCTAGCCTTGAAAAGAGTAAGCCTTGGTAAATATATTTTTTTCACTCCAAAAATGAAATGGCAAATAAAACACAAATCACTGTAAAGATCTTTTTTTGGAAACCTCATTTTCTATATACAATTATAGCATATTTTGTGTCTTCCTAATCATTCCATTCCCAAATTGCAGGCTTTCTAAACTTACAACTAAACACATTGTTAACGAAACAAGAATATCAAGTATTTCTATCAGTTTAGCATTAGATCTGTGCCAGTTGTACCAACCAGTACGGTTAGCTAATAATCAAAATCTGATATCTGTCCGGGGAAGGCTCGTGATTGCATTGTAATCTCGTTCGCTCCTGAGCGGGTCCCGTATGCCTTAATAGGTTTGTATTATATTATATCGTATTAAAGACACGAGGAGGTTATAGTAAAACGTTTAATTGCATAAAGATTTGATAGAGTTCTAATTGAACTTATTTGAAATGTTTGTACTATATCGTTAAAAAGCTCGAGTAGGTAATAGTAAACTGTAAAAATGTTTATGAACAGATTTATTTAGATTAGTGGTAGGATTAAGTCTCATATTTATATTATGCATTAAATAAGTTTGTATTATAACATCGTATAAAAGGAGGAGTAAGTAATATCTAATAGCTAAAAAGTTAAATAGTTTGTGAAAAGATCGAATAGAGTTGCATTGTTGAATTTGAATGGTCTTTAGATACTAATTGATGGAAATGAATCTCCTAATCAAACTAGCCTAGTTTCTAGATGAATAGAGGACTCTTTTTAATTCAAGTTATATAATTTGGGACTTTTAAAAAGAAATAAACTTGCTTATGAAAACATCATTGAAATTTGTATACAGCAGCGAAATCTAAATATTTTTAGATGCGAACAATTCGCAATCCACTTAATATTTGTTAAATAGTATATTATTCTTAACAACATGCAATAAAATGTTATAATCCTCATCTCTATAAACTCAACGAAAACGACTCAGATAGCTCTAAAAAGATATTTGTCATTATTTCATTTTTAAATTTTTTTTACATAAAATAACATAGCGATGCAACGGAATGTTAGCTTCAATTAGGAATACTAGCTTTCCGCCGTGTCTTTGCCAGCTTTGTCTAAAACCTAATAAATTATATACTAAAACCTTCCTCTTAAATCAGTCTATCTATTAAGAAAACCGCATCAAAATCCGTTGCGTAGTTTTAAAGATATAAGCATACATAGGGACAGAGAAAGCGACTTTGTTTTATACTATGTAGTCATTTACATAGCTGCAATGCAAAATTTGTAGTTTGCTGGATTAAACATCAAGTTAAGTATACGCACTGCAGTATTTTAAACGCTAGCGAATACTGATCATAAATTTTCATTTATTATTCTCTAGTATGGTATCGATTACGAAATCATTATATGATAATGTTTAGATGTGAAGAGTAAAATGTCTTGACTATAATAATCTCAGTCTTCAATAATAATGAACCTTTCATTTATGATTTAAGATTTAATAATAATAAAAGTCTCTGTGTAGTTCAGAGAATATGACTATGGTCATGTACCTAGTAGGTTTGGTATCAAGGATTATTTATTCATTGATTTTACTTTTAGGAAGCAACCAGTAATTCTGGTTAGTGTCTATAAAACAACAGTAATATAATTAAATTATATTAGTATAGGTATACTCCTAAATTCAAAACAACTCCAAACAAAACACGTAGAATACAACAACTAACTACTACAGCGTAAAATGTACATCTCAATTGTTCTAATGGAGTCGAAAAGGACAGCAAATTCATTGCACATGCGTTGTTACAATGAGGAAATGTCACAACACATTAATGGCTGAACTGATGGCTGTGATTTCACCGTCCAACGACTATAAATGTATAGATTGGATTTTGTTTTGATTAACAACGTAACTATAAAATTAGACGATATATTATTAAAAATATTTAAAAAATATTATGTAGAGATATTATTAATTACTAGCTGCGCCCCGCGGTTTCACCCGCGTGGCCCCGCTCCTGTTGGTCTTAGTGTGATGATATATAGCCTATAACCTTCCTCGATAAATGGGCTATCTAACACCGAAAGAATTTTTCAAATCGGACAGTAGTATCAGTAGATCCTGAGATTAGCGCGTTCAAACAAACAAACAAACAAACAAACAAACTCTTCAGCTTTATAATATTAGTATAGATTATGTTAACAAATTTTGTAACTTTGTCAGATATTTTGTAAAATTTGATGTTTACTAGGCAAGAAGATTCCAAGATGTTTCAATGCCATATTTGAAGTTTATTTTCGCACTTTTTAAATTCAGATCCCTGTTCTTAAAAACAAGTTAATTAATTGTTGCTTTACAACAGATATTAGAAAACAAATATGTACTTAGAAATACCCGAAGAGCGTTGGAAAATAATTTACGAGCGCTGCTGAGATTTTATAAGTAATTAAATATTGACGACTGTTTGTTTTCTTCAAGTTTATAACATTTCTTAGTCTAAGACGTAAGACTGTATCCATTACGAGGATCGTGATTGTAATTTAACTTTGTAATCCGATGTGGTCTAATAAATTCTTTATTCAGCTACTTTGTTAAGACTCGCGTTTTAGCGATAGCTCTGCAAAATTGCGGAAACGGTCGCCGCATTTTTGATTACCTAATTAATATTAATATCTAATTTACTAACCGCTATGCTATTTGCTATGAGTATTTTAAATCAATGTTACAAAGCGTCCGCTTTTTAAGAGACTATCAAATCAATAAATCAATAGAGATCTCACAAAGTATGCAAGTATTATTTACAGTAATTTATTTAGTTGTATTTGTAAATATTGTATTGTATTATTTACAGTATATTATACGTCATATTTTTAGTCATTAGTCCTTTAGCATCTCTACATCCAGACATAAGCCCCTGGACGGTATAAGAAATACATAAGTAAATAATAGATATATACTCCATACATTGAAATGCTCGTTAACAAAGCAGTTAATTGAAGACTGGTCTTAGCAGTTACATGTATAATTACATCACAGTGAATGAACATCATTACGTAATTGGAATGCATCCATTTAACTCAATTTTGGTAAACAATTCATCAATTTAATATGTGATAACTGTGTAGTTAAGTTAATAATAAAATTGATTTTTAAATAAGCAGTATTATAAGTAAGTCCTGAAAACCTTTTTTTTAGTTTTTAATTTATTGTGTCCAAATTTAATTTATATCTTCCTACCTTTCGCTCTACGAAAACGACAGTTAACTTTTTTTTATTATATTAGAATGAAATTTCTAATATAAATTATAAACACAGATTAGGTCTTTATAACATTTAATATAAAATATACCTTTAATCCATGATCCATAAATTAAGTACGTTTCCTATAAGATTAACAAGCGTCTTCAAGGCTACCGGATAAAAAGTAGCGTGCAAAAAAACATCAACATCCTTCGCATTTATATACTACGGAAATTGTGAAAAATATTTCTTGAATCAAATTCATAACATTCTTTAAATATACAATTTTTATTTGATTATAAAACGCATCATTATTATTTAATTACGTAGAAATTTAAATATCAAGAGATTCTAAATGAGAGCAGTTTCCGCGTATTAATTTAAAAAGGCAATGCTTGTAATAATTTGTGGACCTTCAAAGGAATTGTACGTGCCGTATATCGGTTTTGGATAAGGAACAGTCACTTTATAATAAAATATTTGTTATCAAATAAAGATAGCTCTATTTATTTTATCAAAGGGAACTCGATATATTTCTGGGTCGAACTCATTGATGAATAAAATTAAAATTTGGGAATATTTATGCTATGTTATCCGTTTTGTATTTTGCATTTTTTATATATTTAAGTTTTAATTATTCTACATTTAATCCAATCGGTTTATACAGAGTAATATTTATAAAACAACGAGAGGATAAAAGGTAATTTATTGAGGAAAATTTGCCCTTGAAATTTGCATATATTCCTATACTATATTAGTGTGTAGTAAGCCTAATATTAAAAATTCACAGTCATTTATCCTATCGCACTTCACTAAAGGAAATATGTAACCCATTAGTATAATAATTGCGTACTTATTCTTTATCACCTCATAGGAAACACTATAAAGAGCTTTTTAAAGGAAAAATCTAAATGTAGCAATTATTGCAATGATGTAACTCCTAGGAACCAATAAATGGAGTTAAAAAATTACCTATCCAGACATAAATGGACATATTGCCTCGTTTATATTTCTTTTATCTATGGAAGCACTAACAAGGGAATCTTTCTTCAAACATTGACCTTAAAAGCTAGCCTTTACACATACACTGTTGTTTTATTAGTGTTTGCCGTTTGGCTTTAATATATGGAATTATTGAAATGTGTAGGTATAATTAATTCCGTTGTCACATACAATAATTTACCAATCATCTTTTAACAAATATACAACCAAAAATGTGATTGGAGAGTTTAATAAAATAGGATATTAACACCATGCCTTCATATTAAGTTGTTATTACTGTTACAATCAATTATCGAGATGTTCATGTAGGTACATAATAACAACAGAACTGATACTCATTTTGAACAATTATTATTAATCATAATATAGACTCGTAGCATTCACTGTGTTAAGGAAAATCAAAGGATAGTGGTTATGTATATTTATTATTTTCATATCTAAATAACAGGATATAATGAGGATGCCGTAAAGACCTTATTAATATGACAAAACAAACAACAATAATTGTCAATATAGGAGACTATATTTCATTAAATTATTTAAATTAATCATCATAAATAAAAGACCAGCTAAGTTCTTTTTAGATTAATGAGAATAGCCACAGAATAGCATATTCATGGGCACATTATTATTTAAAACAAAAAATCGTTCCCAACATCTAACGAAGTATATTATAAAAGAAATGATTGCATATCTAAAGCTGCCTATAATTTTCATAACGGAGCAAAAACGGTTTGACACATCCCATCCGTATCCCACTTGCTTCCACAAGACATTTATTTATGATAATGAAGCAATTCTCTTGCGAATACGCATATATCGCCTATCTAAATATGTATCTTTACTGGATATATATGCAAATAAAGATTGCTCTTTATTCAGTGATTTGTTTGTACATTGATTGAGATTGTGGATATAAATCAATGGGTGGTAAACTTTGACTTTTTTCTGGTGCTTTTTATTATAAAAATATCCGTATTATATTATGAAAGTCTCGTCTCGTCTTCTAGTGAAGTAATTGCTGGATGGGACATTTATTTATTGCAATACGTTTTGTGAAAACAGTATTATTATATAACAACTGATAATTGATATAGACGAAACTAGTCACACTGTTACGCCTGATTATAACACAATAGTGAATGTGTGAAATGAAACCTAAAGGGCTTTTCCTCCAAAATCTACTCATATTAATAACGACATAAAGGTATCTCACTAAAATATGACATACATCTGAATGCTTAAATAAAGTAATATCTCAATATTACGTTCTAAAACGCACCAGTGAACAACAGTAATCATTATTCAATAATGCACGTATAATCGATTATGGCTGCTTATGATTGATGTATTGAGATTTCTATAAGATTACTGACTTCTTGTAGCTAGAAGTTATATGAATTTGATTTGTTTTAAACATCCAGATAATATTATGTTCCTAGTCTATGGCCCTTTCCGATTCTTACAGCAGTTACGTACACTTGTTGGCGGCTATGGGCTTATCAGCTATATTTTGTCTTCGTTGTTTGTGGTTTTTACTTATTTATAATGTGTAGAAATTAACGAAAAATCACATTAACTATTATAAAATATGTAATTGGTAATTAGTTCTAAATGGTACACATTATTTTAAGCATTATTTTGAAATTTGAATAGTTTTGGTTTTCATTAACTAAATTATCGTTAGAAATATTTTTTTGTATTATATAATTATTAAAGCCTTTTGTAATTTACCTAGTATTTTATATAAAATAAAAAGAAAATATTCCATTTTAAGTTTAATTTACAGGCTTAAAGTCGTTACGTTTCGTTGAATAGACGAGATCAGTTTTTAATTTAAGGCGTTACCCGGCAATTTCGACTATGTTCAACCTCTATAAACTCTGGTACAACATAAAGCACAATACCGAAAAAAAATATATAAAATAGGATGGTCTTTGATCTTTAATTGCTCGCGAGGAATTTTTTCCAAAGTTAATAGATTTCTAGAAAAAAAATGTGCCGTGGTCATCGATTTTTCCGCAAATACTCTTTAAACTTCGTAACCTGCTGACTTAGAGCTCTGAAAATTTTATGTTTAATAAATTATCAGTTACACAA
Source organism: Colias eurytheme (assembly GCA_907164685.1). Classification (NCBI taxonomy): domain Eukaryota; kingdom Metazoa; phylum Arthropoda; class Insecta; order Lepidoptera; family Pieridae; genus Colias; species Colias eurytheme. Next base: position 22,041 of record CAJQZN010038767.1, on the reverse strand, counting down.
CAGTCCCTGACGAGGATTTTTTGTTTCACTGATTGGTATCTTTTTAAATACAAAATGCGAGGAAAAAAGAAGGTGCAGCGGGAGAGGTTTGAGATCCGTCAAGTATGGTCAAGGTTATTAGCGCACGTATAAGCCTTAAATTCTCTGTCTTAAAACAGGTTAAAGAAATTCATTTATTTTACTTCTTTATAATTTAAATAAATATGAGGAATATAAGTTTAGAGTATGAATGTCTGTTCTGTTAATTGAAATAAGAGTTCATTAGACTGCTTATTTAATATTTTTTGTAATCTCGTATTATTGTGAGTTCGAACAATTATTTACTCATTTATCTTCTTAAATACGTGTATTTATTCAACACAAAAAGACTATCTTTATCCCATGACGCTTGAAGACAAAATTAAAAAAAATGTTGTGTGGTTTTATGAAACCACGGTAAAAGTGAAACTGTTCGAACGGTTCCGAACACTGCTTTGTGTAGCGCATGTCGCGTGACGGTCGGCTGCCGAGTAGGTATACCTACTCGGCAGCCGCGATACACGCGACATGCGCTACACAGACCAAAAAGTTTGAGACGATGTAATAAAAGTTTCACTTTAATATAAGAATATAAGAAATTTCAAGTGTGATTGATTGCTTTTAATTACCTACTTATTAATTAAATATATAATAATTGTTCAAGTAAACAATTACTGTGAAACTCGTACATACACTTAAATTATATAATTACGATTGCTTATTCCATTTTGTTCACAATTTATCTCGGAAAATATTCATTATTTTCAAATAAAATGGGAATTATCTTCACAGTGCAGTGTGGTGACTGGTGTCACTAAACCGACTATTCAGACCGAGAGAGATATACAGCGAGACAAGTTTATTTTAATGCATTAACTACGAAGTGTCTACAAAGTTGATATTACCAAGTGGTTTTTATTTCATATAGTTTTTCAATATAGAGATTTAATAAAAAGATAACTTTTCGTATAATATTGTGCCCTTTGTGTGATTGAAAAAACTTTTGAATTGATAAAAAAATTATAGAAACACTCTTAACACACCTATTAAATTTATAATGGGATAGATAATATGTGGACTTATGAAGTGGGAAAAAAATCTTTTTAGGCTTAAAAAAAGCTTGTTGAGTTGTTAGTTGTTACTGTTCTACGCCTGCAATTCACAGCCTAGCTTGGCAATAAGTACCTTTCTGTAGTTTGTTCCTGTTTACGCCTGAAATGCTTCAGCAATTCACAACTAATAGCATGCATTTGGGATGAAAGATACTTTCGGGAACTGGGAAGAACATAAAATCTAAAAGTATTAAAGGGTATTAACGCTTGTCGGAAACCTATTATTATTATATATAAAAACCGATAAACGTTAAACAAAATATATGAAATACGAGTTACAAATCATAAAACGAAATTTATTTACGTGCACCGTAATAAGCGAGTTTCGTACGGTTCACAATTTTATTACGGATTATTTATTGGCAATAAATCGTATCGTTTTTAATGTTGTGAAATATCATATTTGCTTTACTGTCAGTCATTATGTTTTATTTTTGTATAGCAGTAAATACAAATTATTTTGATCGAAATCTCTTAAGTTTACAATATTAACAGAGACTACTACTATTGAACGAGTAGAAAACAATTTTTATATTATTCCTTTTAAAATAATTTTTTTAGTATTCATTGCCGTGTATGGTTTAGTTGCGTATATAAAATAATATTTGTGTCATTAGGTATTCAAATTATTATAGATTATAATCAAAATCTATTCAGCCGTTCTTCCTTGATAATTATTCAAACATTTACACCAACCTACATGTTCACATTCAAAATACACGCACACAACACAAACAAGACCATCCCTTCAAAACAGAATACACCAAAAATTCCAAGCACGTATTCATAGATAAACTATGTGTCCCTTCTGACAGGACAAAGTTACAATGCAGACAATTTCTGTCAAAATAGTTGGGAATGAGCCTAAAAGCGACCACAGTTGACGTGAGCCAAGGCAGAGCCGTGCCTACCACGCCGTCACTTGTGACGGGAATCGTGAGAATAATTGCACATAGCTTTATTACTGAAAAACATAAATATTTGGACTTACAGCCTGTATTTATACTTAACTAGCAAACCGGGCGAACTCCGTTTCGCCACCAGAGACACCTTTTCTTTGCTGTCAACCTCACGGAGCCCGAGACCTTTCCAACGAATGTAAAGCCGGGTATCCACTTAGGTTCGCCGTGGTTTGCGAACGCGCCCGCTCCGCAAACCAAACATAATGGATACGTCGTGATCGCGGAGCGCGACTGGAGCACGATCGGAGCACGGCGGAGCGCTCCGGAAGCGGTTTTTTGCGCGAACTCAAAGGGGAGCGCAGTTTGTTCGTGGACGCGAGCGTGTGTTTGTTAAGTTCGCGAACATGGAGTGGTCCGATGAAATGATGAATATATGCATTATTTCATTATTTCTTCTTCCCTTATTCATAATATTACCTTGCCAAAATTGAGGAGGTTGTTTGTATTCCATCACAATATAATGTATCAAAATATAAGCTGCACTTCCTACTAATTCTGGAGGCGGCATGTTTGCACCGACCGTCTGTCGTGCGTCTACTGGAGACCGGAGCGCGGAATTTAGCGCTCCGACAGGAGCACTGATGTTGCAGCCTAAGTGTGTACACTATACACGTTCACGTTCGCGGAGCACACATTGTTCGCAATCCACGGCGAACCTAAGTGGATACCCGGCTTAAAACCGTGGAAATCGGTTCGTGCGTTCTGGAGTTATAGCGTCAGGAAGGAAAACCCGACTTATTTTTATATAGTAGATTATTTGTTACTTTTGAGTCCGGAAGAGGAATTTATTTGCTAAATATCAGAAGCATCATTTGATTCTACATTCTTATGTATTAGGAAGATAAAATGTGCATGATTTCCATCACCCGAAAATAATTGCAAAAATACATTTGAAATAAATAGGAAACATAAATCACGTTTTATTCTTTGTCTGAGTTTCTACACATTAGCACAATATTAGTACTAAACTGTTACATTGACGTTAAGGCCAGTAATTAAATATAACACTTCTAACACGCAAATTACATTATTAGTTTATTCTTAGTTTTTCTTTTAGATCCATTTTCATAATGAGTCATTGAAAACTAATTACAATTAGCCAAACAAAATATACATAAAAAATATATTCTGCAAATTCTAATATTGTATCTGGATGTCTCCAAATTAAAAAGCTTACCTAAACATTCTGATATAGACTGATAGCCTAAGCTTAGCAGCATAATTTATGTATTACAGTTGATACACATATTCATGTAAAATTATACTTTGCGTTAAATATTTATAAGGTCTATATTCCCGAGCTAGACGGCAAACGATCCCTAAATAGGTCTAGGTCTTTTAGGATACAGAAGGGATATTTCGCAAGAGACAATCAGTATAATCCGCTTCGATTGCTCCACATCCCATTAGTATGTGACTAATATATGTGATAATTGGCATTTCTTCCAATATGTAGTGTTTAGGCGTGTATTAGTAGTCTGTGATAGACAACCTATGTTTGTTTGTTTGTTTGAATGCGCTAATCTCAGGAACTACTGGTCCGATTTGAAAAATTATTTCAGTGTTAGATAGTCCATTCACAGAGGAAGGCTATATAGTAATATCATCACGCCAAGACCGTAGGAAACCGCGGAGCCCAGCTAGTCTAATATACCTAATAGTTAAATGAAATGAACATTTTTTATTTTTCATTTCATTTCAACACAATCTTCACAATAATAATTCTACTCTCATACTTGTCATAACTGAAAGAAAAAGTGATAGGTATAATTTGTTTAAAAATCATAAGGATTTTGTAATCCCAATTTATTTATTAATCATTTATTCAGGAAACTATTACAATTTATAAAAAACTAAACAATTAAAAAAATATTATAAGAAAAATAAAAATAAAAGCAATATTCCCTGAAAAGGACTTGGCTCAGCACAATGTCATCCATACTAATATTATAAATGCGAAAGTAACTCTGTCTGTCTGTTACTCAATCACGCCTAAACTACTGAACCAATTTGCATGAAATTTGCCATTTGGTATGGAGATATTTTGATACCCGAGAAAGGACATAGGCTACTTTTTACCCCGGGACATAGGATAGGTTTTATCCCGGAAATCCCACGGGAACTATGCGGGTTTTTCTTTGACTGCGCGGGCGAAGTCGTGGGCGGAAAGCTAGTAGTTCTATAAACCATTTATAACAATTTCAAGAAGGATAAGATCCTTCTAGATATTGTAATCTGATCCGACCGACACCTTATCGCATTTTAATGAAAACACTCTTCCATCAGTGAAGGTCACTTAAATTTTGGTAAAGGTTCGTAAATAAATAGGAATTGTAATTTTATGTAATTATTTTAACATAATTAGCGAGTTTCCCTTTGGCATAGGCCTCGCCTTGGTAACCACCTAAAATAGGAATTGATTATTAGATTAAGTATAGGAATACATTAAAATTTTAGATTAATTAAAAAAAACTAGCTCCTGGGCTATGTTAAACGTTTTGTAAAGCCTTATTCAGGTTAATTTACTAATTCAAACCAACTACATGATTACCGTAAACTATACGTAGGCGTTACTTGATCACGTACATGTAATTCAATTGTATACGGTCTATTTGTGGCCAATAACAAATGTTTGTACTTATTCCGAATAGCCTTACATTGGTGATATAAGGCTATGTAAGAGCGGAATAATAGAATTTTGTGATCACATTTCAGATTTGCACCCATAAAGTATGTCAGTATTGTTCTTTCTAAAGGTGAAATTCAATAAAAAAATAATTTATAAGCAACGAATGAAAACAAATTTAAATAATGTATTCTGAAAAACATTATATTAAAAGACACCGAAAAAGGTTCATTTTACTTTCATAATTATTCGTAACGAAATTTTATTAAATTCAGCTTATATTATACTTCTTATTACATGAAGTCAATTTAATTTGATCTCTAAAGGAATCAAATTTTTAAATAACCTTTGTAAAATAACCTAAGTATATTTTTATCGAAACTATAAAGTAAAATACTAGCTGCCCAAGCAGACGTTTTTCTGCCTCTTTTTCGTATTTGCTCTCAATGAAAACTATCCTTGTTTCAACAAAATTTTTTCCTTATGTTCTCGAGTTGTATGCTTATCAACACATTTGGCGATACATTCTTATTATACAGAAGATGTATTTCATCACACAATATAAATATGAAATATATTTGTAGCAAATACGGCAGACAATGTAACCTTATTCCCCTATATCCCTCAAGGTATTCAGCTAATGACCGTGAAAACAAGGGGTGCTAATAAATAAAATTAGCACAATGGTTACTTTATTTAACATTTATACCCAATCATTATTTTTAACAAAAACCTAAACAGCTTTCAAATGGCTAGAACAGGAAAAAAATGAAAATACCGGAAGATTTTTCTTTTAAATAAAAAAATAATCATCAAAATCGGTTTACCCAGTCGAAAGTTCGGAGGTAATAAAAAACACATTGACTTAAGGACCTTCTCCTTTTTTGAAGTCTGTTGAAAACATGTTAAAGTTAATTAATTATCTATACGTTGAACTGGGTTTAAACTGTGAAGAGGAAACAAGGAAACTACAGGCTTCAGACACTCAAGTTTCAAGGATTGACATCCCCTAAACCACACTGAGTCTTGTATTTCAGTCGTATTTCTCATTGGAACTACTAGAAACTTAGCATTCAACTGATTTATGTTACAGCAGTAATAAACATTTAAATACGAAATAAACACAGTGTTTATTCCCTGTATTTCACGTAATATAATATCTGAAAGCACCTTTTCATAATTACGTTCGTAAAAATGAAATAAATGGGTGTCTATGTAATTACATTTTCTTTCATTAGAAAGAAAATGTAATTATTTAATGTAATCCCGTTTGAGCCATTAGGCTCAAACGGGATTACATTATATGTTTTAATTACGACTTCAGCACAAATTACACTATAAATAAACTTTTACATTTTGGCAATTATATAAAAATTCTCGAAAGCACTAAGCTAGGCAACTAGGTCGAGACTCAAGAGTTGTTCCGAAATAATACCTAGCTTTCGGTTCCCTCAAGTGATCCTCGTTTTCGATTATCGGAACTACAACAATCCGAACTTGACTGTTAACTAACTATTGGATTCTGAATTATCCTGCTGCTATTTTTACTATGAACCAAAGTTGAAATTCCATTTAAGATTTTATTCCAATTATGTGATCCTACATTATTTAGTTGTCGACTAATCAAAAATTACTGTTTCAAATTATTTAAGGGTATTTTTAAGGTACAAACAAAACATATTTTCACTTCAGTGGTTTAATATAAAATTGTATTCATTTCCAACTTAGTCTACAATACATCACATTATACAATTTTCCAAAATATCCTTTTGTCAACACAATTATTTGAAACAAAGCTCGAACATTTTACCAAACAAAGGGTATCCAAGGCAAGGCGTTTGAAAATATAACCACCGATCCATCTTTGTCCGCCGATCATTACGTACCTCATGAATTTTCTTTCAACTGATACGGGTTAAGGTCAAAGGTGAAGACAGGCTCACGAAATGTGGTATATCAATTTACAGGCTTTATTAATATGACATTATTTTGAGCCAAGATTAAACATGAGTTGATTCTATAATTAATGTTGATCGTTGGGAGTTAATGTTCTTTTAATTGATATGCACTTGTTAATTTGTAGGATTTCAATTGAATTTGTAATTCTATTTTTGGAATTATTAAATGTGATGTGATGTAGATATGAATATGGTGCTATTGACATAGTTGCCTTTATTTATAACATGGTACGTATAAATTATATTCATATCAATTTATTTTTATTCCAGTGGATCATAAATGAAGATGATATATCTATCCGTTCATTGCTCTGTTACTTAGATCCCATATATCATTTATCTTCAAAAAGTACTTAATAACATTGTATTAATAATTCCACAGACAAAATATTATATACTCCTGATGAATGGAACGTTATATGTGCATAATGAAATGTAAGACACTAATTAATTTTCGTCGGTCGCAAAATTGACCTATGTTCGCTGGGTTCATGCTGAAAGGACCTTACTGTGTTTCTTTTATCGGCAAATTTATCGTCTTATATCTGTAGTCATACGGTTCATTTTAGCGTATATGTATTTTTGTAATAAATTATCTGTCATTAGGGTTGTGTTTACAAGTGGGAGTACAATAAGGTCGGCACGTCCGGCTTCATTTGAATTGCCAACGAAAGCCCTATGTGAGAACTGAGACGGTTCCGTTATGAAGCAGAAAATTGTGGAAAGCAACTCGTAGAATGCTCTATGTTTATTTGCTAAATGAGGCATTGCAGATATATCCTGTTCAAGATGGTGTTGCGGATTAAGATAATAGTGTGTATTGTGTTTATGGCATTTAGAGAAACTTTTTTGATGAAGAATAGTTTATGTATATCATAAATGAGGACATATTGTATGACTTATTTCTTATGCCGACCTTATTTAATTACGCCTGCCAAATATTTATAAGATAGAAGCAATATTCAGGATCTTTAACTAAATAAAATAATATGTACATTAACAAAATGCTTTCCCATACCTTAAAAAGAATATAACGGTCCTTACAAATTAGGTTAATTAAACTCCACGTATGATAAATACATAAACATAGAAGACCGTATACATATCTATAAAACGGAGTCAAGTAGCAACATTTCTGAATAAAAACGCTGCAAAATTCAAACCTCTTTTTATTGCACCTCTCAAATTTTCAAACAAAAGCAAGTGCAATGTCCGAAATCCACTCGAAAAGGATTAACACGTTGCAATTTGTGAGATAATTAATTATTCCTCTGAAGTGTCATCATATAAAATGCGCTCAATCTCAGGTACAATCTGTACGTAGTATGGACTATAGAGTACTCTTAGGAGTCCTTTAGGCGAAATAATAATGGCGGCCCTCTATTACTTTTTCTCGAGGGTTACTTTTGAGTGGCTGACTATCGTCTCGCTTTTGAGTAGGTTTTTGAAACTAAAAACTTGTCACCTGTACATCCAATACAATAGGTATGTTTATTTCATTGCATAAGTGAAATTTTGCTGAAAATGTTATTATTATGTATTATTATGTATATGAGTGTGTATTTTCCACTTGCATTTTAAATTGTAGAAATGGATAGCACGTTTTATTAGTAGACTTATTGTTTTCTTACGTTTTTCTTTTTTCTTTACTATTTTCTTACGTAAGTATATTTATAAAACGAAATGCGCTCTTCTTTACTCAGTATTTCTGAAAAAGATACAAATATTTAACAAGATAAGAGAAATTGTAATTATTACAACAGAAACAAATTACATGAGGCAGCTCTTTCTTCATAACAACATATTTCTGAGAAATAACAGAATCTTCTTCAGTCATATTATAAAAATATAGAGAAATAGGATTATACCTTATCTAGTATTAAAATTGTAAACAAGCTTGTTTAAAACATCTCTCAGCTAGTGTATGTGGTACCATCAGGCATCAGCAAACCTAGATGTGAATACTAGTGAAAAATTCAAACATTTCCCCTCGGGAAATCACTGAAAAAGGGTTATTTTACACTCGGTTAGCGCAGTTGTTCTGACACATGTATAACTTTAGCAATATCGTTATACAAATAGCGTTTTATTAAAATATCGCAAGTTTTATTTGTTGGTAGTATGGCGGCAATACGCTCGGCTCTTATGAATTTATCATACTTGAATGCATCGTTTGTGCATTCTAATGGCTTTTGTTATGCTGATATTACTATTGGTAGGTATATAAGCTTTGTGTACACTTTGTAAGTGAAGTCCCATGTCCCTTAGTGGGGTAAGGGGCTGCAGATGCATTATACATAAATCTGTTTCACTGATCGATTTTCTTTAGGGACAAGTAGGTGATCAGCCTTCTGTGTCCTGCCAGACCAGACTGTCCTGCAAGACATTTTTTTTCTTCGTCTCCACTGGGAATCGAACCCAGGTCCCCTTGATTCTACGCTCACGCATCAACCACTGTACCAAGGAGGCGGCCAACGGTCAAGCGGTGTGTACACTTTGTGGCGCTTGTAAATTTATTTGTATTTCTATTTGATTAGTAATAAAAGCGTTGACAGAAATAGCTTGTTTGTGTTAATCCAGAATATAACCTACTAATGTGCCAAATTTCATTCACATCATCGTTATCTTTAGAAGCTTATATCTCTTTAGCCAAACAAACATCTTTCACATTTAGAAAAGCCTTGCGGTTTTACCCCATTAAGTTTAGATCCTATGAATAAATACAGGCCAAGTTACTGCTGACCGCCAATTTTAATGGTCATCATGTGGGCGTAGATCCAAGGGGTTCTTTATTAAATTCCCGGTGGACATAACGTCTCGTTCTGGCAGGACACATAAAACTGCTCATTTACTAATGGGAAATGGATAAAACATCACATCTGCTTCACTGATGCGGTAAAAATATAAGCAAAGAAAACAGAACATTCTATCCGTAACATACAAGCACACGTTGAAACAGTCTTCTAAAATTAGTTAGTAAGATGATACGAAATAAAAACCAATATAACACTGATACCAAATTGCACCAGCAGGATGCAGGAGCATGATTCATATCCCACTTCAATTAAAATATATTGCTGCATCCTTGCACTCTCAATTAGTATAGCCAACTTTACCATTAGCACCCGCTATTTAAATCGTATGAAAGATACGATTTTTTTACGCTTTTACAGCTTCATTATGAAGCTGTAAAAGACAGCCGATGGAATCTACACTTTATACTTAATCTATACTAATAATATAAAGCTGAAGAGTTTGTTTGTTTGTTCGTTTGAACGCACTAATCTCAGAAACTACTGGTCCGATTTGAAAAATTCTTTCGGTGTAAGATAGCCCATTAATCGAGGAAGGCTATAAGCTATATATCATCACGCTAAGATCGACATGATCGGAGCTAGTGAAAGATACGTAAATATAAGAAGCTGTAAGACAGCCGATGGAATGAGATATAATAAGGGACCCTTATCCTATTCCTCTTTATTCGTTAAAAAATCCTCATTTGAATGTCAATAAACTAAAAGTTAATGTGATATTGAAACTTGTGCTTTGCTGCATTATTAATTATTTATTATTACAAAGTGCTTTTGTATCGAGCTTATTATACAAGGAAATGCAAAGAGCTTCCTAGAATGAGGTAACCTATACAAAGTGTAATTGAACCATATTCTTGTAACTATACGAACTATATAATATAAGGTAGTAGAAAGTGTTTTGAAGTTGGAAGTCTGACAATGTCTTATTGATAAAGAACTTAATTTGTATACAACATATTATAATCAAGAAATGATTATGGTCTAAGATCCGAACATAAGGCGAAATTCAACGGCGTGATAATAGAATGAGACCAATTTTATAATTAATTTAGTCTATTAAAAAATGTATTAAAAATGGGTTGACTGGGAAAATCCTAGACAGGACATTTTTAATGAATTTAAAAAAAAAACATTATTTTTAATTAATTGCAGTACTTATCAAGATAATAAAAAAAAATATAATAGACTTAAAGTATGAAACCTACAGAATGGGCAGTCATAGTCGTTTTCTAATATTTACCGGGACAAACGGCTAGGTTGGCAGGTATAAACAGGTATGTCGGTACCAGTTACTTTCACTTGATAGGATGATGAAAAAAAAAATTATGTCAGCACTGTTTTATTACAAAATTGTTTTATTATCCCGAAACTGCAATTAATAAAAAATAAAAATAAATAAAAAAAATTTAATTCATTAAAAATGTCCTGTCCAGGATTTTCCCAGTCAACCCATTTTTAATACATTTTTTTATAGACTAAATTAATTATAAAATTGGTCTCATTCTATTATCACGCCGTTGAATTTCGCCTTATGTTCGGATCTTAGACCATTACGTCGTCCTAATTTATGACAGAAAATAGTCAACCTAATAAATAATTAATTTTTCAAATTCTTGCCATATTATTTTGTAAAAAGCGTACTCATTCAGGTACGTAAAATTCCATCTATTTAATTAACAGTTGATTAAATGCTCTATATTATCTGTGCTATTTTAAGCCGGACAAATTGATGTTTACGTGGAATATGTCGTTCAACATTTACATATTTTGTATACATCATTACACATTATTTGTAAATTGTTTACATATAATATTTTGTTGTTCGACAAACATAATTTTTTTAATTAATTACAATACACACAAAAAGAAAAATATGTCGACACGATAGATACATGAAAAAAATATAGAGCGATATACATATTTTTATGTTTTATAATAAGTAGCTTAGAACCATGATATGGATATACTTTAGAATAATTTAAATCCTTAAAATTAAAACCCGAGGCGAACAGCTAGTAGTAAGAGAAATCACATCAGTCTTAAATTTATAATAACCTCAGGCCGACCTGCACCTTTTCTTGCCAAAAAAAAGTGTTCGATCTTTGTTCAACTCTTTCATTTAAAAATAAAATCATTTGTTTCTCGAACTGTGAGCCCGCATGCAATTAGGTTTAAACAATACGAGAATATCACCAGTAGGCTGATACTCATATATTGCATTCCTCATGACATATTCGCATATTTGAGTTATTACGGGACTCCGTTTCTTGTTTTGCTTCCTGAAACTAGCTCACAACCCCTGGGTATATATGATCATTTATATGGAGGACTAGGTTGACTTTTCTGTTCCTGCAACGAATATAAAAAATAATATTATTTAGGTTTGTAGATAATATATAATAAACTAGCTTTCCGCCTGCGGCTTCGCCCGCGTTTTCAAAAAAAAACCCGCATAGTTCCCGTTCCCGTGGGATTTCCGGGATAAAACCTAGCCTATGTCACTCAGAAATGATGTAGTTTTCCAACAGTGAAAGAATTTTTCAAATCTGCCAAGTAGTTTCGGAGCCTATTCAATTAATACAAACAAACAAACAAACAAAAAATCAAACCTTTCCTCTTTATAATATTTGTATAGATAAATATACATAATAGCTTAGTAGCTCACAAAGCTAATTAATTAAAGTTGTACTTTTTATTTGTTTTTCGAATTGATTATCTAAAAAGTTTATCAATTTATTTTAATTAAAAACTTAGTACCAGACACTAAAGAATTAAGCTGACGTATTTTAAAACTGCTCGACATTTTATCACTTCAATGTCATTCGACAAATTTGCGATTGGAATAAGCAATATAAGCCAAATCGAGACGGTGGAGTTTACTTAGGACTTCTCTATCGGCTATATTATGCGACACAGCGCAAACACAAACAGTTCCCATAGGTCAACTATTTATCGAACGTTGAATTAGTTTACCCCCAAATGTTATCGAAATTGTGTTGGTTTACTAAATTTAACTTTGTCGTCGTTTGCGTCGCTACCAACGTGTTTGTCGTCCGATTTGCAGGAACTTTTGTTATAAGGCTATTAATTCATAGTCAGCTGAACCACGCGGGCTGTAACTATAATTTGGAAATTTTGTATCAATAATACTATTCATAAATATCATTAAAGAGATCTATAAAAGGGCTTTTATTACTATGATAATAATAAGTCGCTAAGACATATACACCGTCGTCGTTTTACTGCTGCAAAATATTATGAAAGACTTTCCTTTTGCTTTTATATGCAAGCTAAGTTCAGAATTATGTCCATATCTTTATAAGGAAACTAGAGCATCAACACGTCTTGCCAATATTAATTCACGAGCTATAAAAGCTCTATGGAAAAGCATACCTAAATCGACTCAACATTTCACTGTTAAATATTTATATGAAAAGTGAAAACATATGTCATCTTTAATTTCTTTTTATTCCACTTTAAAAAGATTTTTAAACAAAAATTCTGCAATCTGAACAAACATCAAAGTATGCATAGTTAGTTAATTTTATGGCCACTAATGTGTAGTGACATAATTTTTGAGTAATAACATTTTATAGGAAGTCTCCATTGCCATAAAAGTTTCAGTGGTATCAAAACAAAGATATAAAGTTGATGCAGGTCATTGACCCGGCTGAATCAGATGTCGCCAGGCCTCTGAAGCACTAGTACCCTTTCGACACTGCGGCACCGACTAGTGATGTTATTTGACGATAAAATCTATGGTTTTCCTTTTATATTATGCTTGTTTATAAGATAATATTGTAGCGATATTATGCATTGAAATGAGAAGAATATAGCACTTATAATAAATAAATCGTACTATGATTTCATGTTTATTTCCAACCACATATTGGTTGAAAATAAAAATTTGATATTTAATCGGTTTCTGTATTAGGTACCTATTCATGAAATTAACATAACCTAGACATTTTCTAATTACTCAATATTGCTTTTTACTGTATAAGTATTTAATTTCATTTAAGTTTCATCAAGAACACAATTTTAGAACCGACGTTGATGTATTTCAGAAGCTTTCCTAATTAATTTGAAATTAAATCAAAGTCAAAACAAATCCTGTATCTTGAATAGCTATTTTAATTAAACGTCACACAGAGTTTTGAAAAAGTTTTACCTGAATAAGGAATCTTGTGTATAGCGGGAACCTTCCAATTAAAGCTAGTTCTAAAGAAAAAGCTGTATCGATTTCTTGATAGACACAAGCACGCAATTAGTTGAACTCATGCACAAACTGAAACACATTATCTTTATCTATATGCAACTAATTTACTTCTTTACTATTTCCTCCATTTAATGACGAAGCTAATAAATAAACATCATGCCGTTTCACACTTCTAAGTAAGAATCTTGACAGTCTTTTTTACTTTTGACAGATGGTACGTACCATGTTTAATTTATCGATGTCGATAAAAAGCGGACTTCTCTTATTAGCGCCATGTTTCATCTTTGTACAAATGACCAGATAGGAGCTGAATGAAATCGTTGTAGTGCTTGCTTTATGGGCTATGTCTGATACAAGTGCATGCATCTATCCTGGTATGAAACTCGTTACAAATCTATGAAGTGCGCCTACATCAAGTGGCTTCACTTTTTGTTGATTTCCTTGGACTGTATTGTCTAAATTTAATCGATTTATCATAATTGTATTTTGTTTTATTTGTATTTTAATGCTTTAATAGATTTTTTGTGTTTTTGTTTATTCTGTCTGGTGGAGTCAACGGTCTTTTAAAGTGATTCCGTTAACAATGAATGAAAAAAGCAATTTAAATGTTTACTTTCAATTTAAAGTAGGACGTTTATCAGAAAATGCAAAAGGAAAGAGCTTTCCTAACGTCTTTATGACGGTTTTATTCAAAGAAAATCTTTAAATGTAAAAATGGATGTCTTCCAGCGAGATTTACATAATCTGAACGAAGTCGGCGGCAATTTTTTGCAAAATTATTTATTTACTCTCTAAGCCCGCCTGAGGTGAGCCAGATACGGAATTAGATAAATATTTTTTACAATTGTATATAAAATTCAAATGAAACATGCAAGTTACCGTTTGCCATTCTTATTTGTAGGAACGATTTCCGATTACGAGACGAACCGCTCATTCGATTGTAGTACAACTTTTTGCTTGAGAAATATATTTTGGGGCCTCCACTGATCAAATACACTCTCTTAATATAATCTATATCTCACAGGTACGGTATGAAATTGATATTCTGAGACGAGAAAACTTTATAAAATTATGTTGATATCGAGACGAATTTTATTATTCTAACAGACGTTTGACATGTACTCAGAAAATGTACACAATATTTTCCAGTATCGTAGCCAGCTATATTATTTTTTAATACATAATAGGATTCTAATAACATTTTTGAAGTTATATTAGGTTATATACGCGTCGTTATCTCCTCTTATGGTTGAATATATTTATAACAGTGTTTTGTGCTGAGTTACCTATGTTATGGACCAGGTGATTAATGCGGGCATTATTTATAATGCACGAGCATTATGAATAATGTCTAGCTTTATTGGGCTAAGTGATTAATTACTATCTTAACTTCATTATTTATCACATTGCACGGTCATTATTATAATGCTACATGACAATTGGGCAATTTGATAATAAAGCTATATTTAACGCGGTGCGAGGGCGGGGAGGGAGAAATATGCTTGCTACAGTTATTGAATTAGCCATACCGTCATAAGACGATATTATTGTACAGAGTAGTTCTCCGCTCACCCGCAAATTTTTAACTTTTTTGTCAAGGTGTACAAGTTAACACTATTGAATTAGAATAAGTGAATTGTAAAATTCTTTTGAAAATAAATGTCTCTAAACCGGAATTAACAGCCAATAACCTTTATAAACTGGGAACAAAACAAGGTGTTTTAAATCAACTATATTCAAGAAACCAATTTACTGTCTGCAAGGAAAGATTTGTTTCGCCTGAAGATGTTCCAGAGACAGATTTCGCTGAGAGAGTGTTGTAGAATGTCATCTAGATGCTGAGGGCAAGGTTATAATAGATGTGGTTGTAAAGGTGGTTGCAAGTCTGATAAATGTAGTTGTCGCAAAGCCAAAAAGTTGTGTACCTCAAAATGCCATCACAGTAGCAGTTGTTCTAATAAATAAACCTGTTACTTGCTACATATTGTATAATTATTGTTTTCAATTTTATGTTCTATTTTACTTCTTTACATTTCGTTTATTAAGAGTAATTGCCAATTATGCCAAATAATGAGTCTGATTGCTTAAACTTTAGTTTATTTTATGTTTCATAATAATAAGTCATTTCTATAAAACAAAGGTACGTTGTGAAATTTTTGTTTTAAATTTAATTATATTTTATGTTATATTTTTAATATGACTTTCCTTAAGTTTTAAATGCAAAAACTAGTGGATTTTTAAGGTAGAAGTCCTTGGTAATTAATCCAAATAATGAGCCTGATTGTTTAAGTGGTTTAATATTTAGTTTATTAAATATTATATTATTAGTTAAATGACAATAACAATAAAAAAATAGTAATTAAATATGTTTGTATTACTCTGCCCAAAAGGTGATGGGCAATATGTATAATGCCCGGTCAATTTGATTATTTGAATAATTATTATCAAATTGCACTCTCATATTGGGCATTTTTCATAATGACCGTGCATTATGTATACTGCCCAATTCATCACTTGGTCCATAACACCTATAATCTGAATTTGATTGCCCTAAATCCTTAAAAATTAAAACACGATTCCGTTTCTGTATCTAGCACATAATTTTTGTTATTCCGATGACCTACTCATTAAAATAAAACAGAACAAAAACGTATTATTTTCATTAAAATTCGACATTAGATACAAAAATTGTCTCGTATTACATAGCTTTTTTAATATCGTATTGAAAGGATCATTATTCAAAATGGAATAATATCAGCATAATGCGGGCAAACGTCCATTCATTACACATTTTTGTTCAGCCATTCACTAGATTTAAAACCTTCAATAGCTGCTAATGAAAAGGCGCACTTAACGCACAACCTCTTTGGCGAAATAAAGTTGAAACATGTTTTTGAGCATAAAGGATTGCATGCACGTACGCATTTAATGCATGCTATTGAGTGATCGGAGTGACTCATTTAAAGTTAAACCATGCCTGTACTAGAATGTGAAGTTCGCCTGTTCACGACTGATTAGTTTATTTTGCTAGGTGAATGAACGTCTTGGATAACGCAAGTTGCCTAGCCCCTAGGTAAAGGTAATTAGGTCGATTTAAATGTTTTTAGGCAAAAGTGTCATAAACGATAATGAAAGCTACAATGTTCTTAAATAAAACACTTTAAAATAATAATATAGGTATAATCCATACTAACGATTTACCTGCAATGTCTGTCTGTGCCTGTAATACACTACAAAATTTTATGCGGATACTTGATTGAGCTCATGCTGATTTAAAATATTAGGTACTATTTTTTCTTAAGATTCTCCAGCTACACTATTTGAGCTTCAAAAATTGCAGCTCTTCCGGATACTCCCGATGTAACCTTCAAATACAAAGTT
Source organism: Colias eurytheme (assembly GCA_907164685.1). Classification (NCBI taxonomy): domain Eukaryota; kingdom Metazoa; phylum Arthropoda; class Insecta; order Lepidoptera; family Pieridae; genus Colias; species Colias eurytheme. The sequence continues at coordinate 4,952 of CAJQZN010038767.1, read as the reverse complement.
GTATTAAAAGTGATGAAAATTAATGTTACATATATGAACAATCGTACTGTTCCTGCATATAAAAGTTATCAACTACGTTTATGTCAAATGAAACTAAGTTTAAATCGTTTCCTTAACGGGAAGACACGCCAGTGTTCATGACAGGCGTGTTAATTACAAACGAATATTAGGCGGAATAAATATATCATTATAATTATTATATTTTAAACTCTATTGTGTTGGAAAAGGGTTTATTTTTCACTGGTTTAAAAAATATATTAATTGCAAAATAACACAAGTGAAAGTATATTTTGACACGTATAAATGTAGATAATAAATATTAACAGACGAAAGAATCTCGGTTACTTTTACTATTAGGAGTTAAGCCTGGCTAAATAAATGTTTTCTATTAGATAGGACAACCAAAAGCGAAGCATTAGCGTATAATTTTATATTATGTGTGGCATCAGACAGGAGCATCATAATATTTAATACCAGCCACATGCTCAGCTTCAGTCGTAAACTCTACTTTTCTATAATGATTGTTTGATAAAACTGCACCCCTATCACAGAATACTATTTACTTTAATAGTAGCTCCCTATAAAAATATTTAATTATAATAAATTTAATCTGTACTATCTATTATCTAGCTAATATTGTATATTACCTATTTACATTATTCTCCTTTGTAATCTTCTCAGATCCTGAAACTTATTGTTGCGTTTACTGTTGTTGTTTGATTCGTTTAACATCAACTAAATCAAGAACCTTTATATCCTGTGTTTACAATAAATAAATAAGAGAATTACAAATAGCCAATGTATACAATAGCCAATGTACCTAATTCAATATAAATATAAAATAATATATATAGAATTGGCACAATTATGATTATTACAAGATTAGAAACAAACATGCAAATTATGCGCAAACAATACCAATTTACTAGTCATTTAAACCACAGACTTTCCGATCATTACTGCCAGTGGATTAAATCGAGTATGAAATTAATGTGAAATATTTGATATGCACCACAATGGGTATCATCTGGCACGTGTGAATTTTATTTGAATTGACTGTTAAGGAACAATGGTGGAATTATGAAAAACAGACAAATGTTTGGCTTGTAGTACGTCAATGTTTTTTATTACGTCAATTGTTTCTGTCTGATATTGGATAGTTATTTTGATTATAGTGAATGAATTAATTATATTGTCATTTTGAACATACCTACTCTGTGGACTGTGATATCCGCCAGTCTTATATGAACTAGTTCTCCGTCTGCGGCTTCGCCCGATCTGGCTAAAACTTTATAAATTATAATATAATAAAATCTGCCTCGAGAATCACTCTATTATAATTAAAAAAAAACTGCATTAAAATCAGTTGCGTAATTTTAAAGATCTAATCATATAGATACACGGACGATGGAATTCGACTTTGTTTTATATTATTTAGTGATGCGTTCTACTTTATTTTTGCAGCATTCGATCCCTTTTTGGTATATATACCATCTATAGATTTTTATATTTACATCTATAAATATAAAAATGAAAGGACTTGGGTTCGATCACCCCAAGGGCTAATAAAAAATTGTCCCTATTTATGAAGGCATAGACATAACCTTCTTGCCCGTAAAGATAAATCGATCTTACATACAAATGTGAAATGCAATTGACCCATACTTAATAATAGCGCTCGGACTGTTATTATCCTTTTGGAAACAATGGAAAAATCAAATCAAAGATGTCCTAACAAAATATTCTAAGAAAATATATCCAGAATCAATTACGAGAGCTAAAAGTTTCAAATAGTTGCTAATTGAGATAAAACGGAAGCCTAAGCCAATATTTGAATAATCTTGTAAGATAAATTCTTGTTAAAATAACTTATAAAGAGTTATTTTTTAAGTGATTGGCAGACAGTCAGTCGCAATGATAAGACAAAAACTAATCAATCAGCAAGAATATTCAATATCTTATATCATAAATATTCATTGTCATTATTATGAGTAAAGATATAATATTTATTTATATATAATTATTATAGATATAATTTTTAGCACGTTTTTATTAGCCTGCGCCTGAAGGTATATTTGTCTGTAACCAAAAGGTAACCAACTCTTTTAGACTCGATAATTCTGTTCACTTATGAACTATCGGTGACAAAACAATAATTTCATGAAATTTATCGTATTAAAGCGTGTGTTTTTTTTTTACTCTATTCATTATTAAAAATTTCTGCCTCTGTACATCAGGTTGTGTATTAAAGTGATAGAATTTCTTAGAAAAAAATTTAGACGAAATTAATTGCAATACAAATATAAGATTTTAGCATCTGCAATTGAGATTTCATGATTCTTGAGTGCACATGTATACGTGAGAAGGAATTACAATTCCATAGACTTTCTATCGAAATATTTAACACGGCGCGCGCGCATCGAATATTCATTAATGGGAACAATGGCGGCTCCAACAATTTAGGAGGTCTACGTGACCTTTGCATGCTTTACTATTGTTATAGATTTATATCTTGCGTTTTATTTATGTAGTTGACCTACCAATTTAAAATTCGGCAGCTCACTATACACTTTTTATTCTTACTATCTGGACATAGAAATAACAAAATATACACTACGCTTTTAAAATCCATTTCCAAAAGTTTCCCCGTGACCACGCTCGCTATAAAGTGTTCGAAACGTCGGGAAAATAATATAATGAATAAATCGCGTTTAAAATCCGTTTAAGTCTTTAATTTCTAAAATACTTTATTTTCTTCATTTACAATATTCTCATCAAACCAAACACTGGAAAATAATAGTATATTTTCAGACATGCACAGACAGAGTTAATATAATATAACAGTATAATACCCAAGACATGCAAAATCAGCATATTATTTGATGTACTTTCCATATAACAAACCAATATTGGATTGTTGATATAATACAAAGGATATTATACAGAGATATCTTTGAAAGAATCTTCGAGTGTTCTCTGATGTTATAGTATATCTATCTAATACGAAGAATACAATGCTTCAGAATAAAGTCCTCCCACGCTGTTTTATTGAAACGTGAAATATAATTTTTGTAAAATATATTATTTATGTGTCTCATTTTATTTGTTTATCCTTTTATCCTTTTCTACACTAATATTATAAAGAGGAAAACGTTTGTTTGTTTGTTTGATTGTAAATAGGCTCATAAACTACTGGACTGATTTTGATGAAATTTGGCACAGATAATCTTTAGACCCTCAGAAAGAACAAAGGCTACATTTTATTGCGAAATATGTACCACGGGCGAAGCCGGGGCGGACCGCTAGTATTTGATATCTGTAGATACTTACTCCAAACTATTTAGTTTTTTTTTTATTCGTGATTAGTGATAATCTGGTTTTTTTTTCTACAGGTAGTATAAAGTAATATCAATCAAAACAGGCTGAGACGGGGTGATTGCCTAGTATGTTATAGGTAATCTGTATGAGTAAAAGCGAAAATCTCGAGGTTCACTCATGTAGGAACAATATTGACCTTCAGACAAGAAGAATTGTGATTTTTATATGGAAAAATTAAATTCTTCCTTTGAAAATTTAATTATATTATTAATGCTTACTGATTTGCTGTAAAACTGCTATCTTGTGAAAGTCTAATCTTTGTGTAATCATTTTAAATGCACAACCTCACATACCAATTGACAATAAAATTCATATAAAATCCGCTGTTTGCAAGCAAAACTTTTTAACGATCGTAAACCGGCTTTTGTAGGGAAATTGATATCTCGAAATTTATTGCAGTCGTAAAAAAAATGATATTGCAGTAGTTTCGCCTGAATTCAAATGTATTATTATAATTTATAATAATTAACAATGTTGAATTGATTTTATAGACGTGCATAAAAATAGTTTTTATTCTACTGAATTACTTTGAAACAACAGCTTATCAAAAAAAATCGTAAGATTAAAAAACATTTCCCTTCTATTTGTCAATAATTTCGATACTTAGAATTGTTGCTGACCGCAGTCTGAAACAGAAAAGATAGGCTATTTTTCTAGCTTAGCTTTGATAAAGAAAGTTTTATGGTAGGTATTTGTCCCTACAAATTCCCCTGAATAAAAAGCGATGATGAGTAATGAACGAGCGAAGCCACAACTTTTAGATTAACAATAAATAAGTAAACATGCTTTTCTCTTAAAATTTAACTCCTTCAGTTATAATAATTTTGATAAGAAAAATGCATAATATCTTCTAAATCATAAGCCTGAAAGGTTTCATGAAGGAAAGCCACAAAACCATATTCTAATTATACCTTGAAAGAGCATGTTCCTTAAGATCTAATAGAAAATATAAAAGCAATGATGTCTGTATACAATCTGCAATATAAAAATTCAAAGCACGTGGAACTTGAAACTTTAGAAACGTGCAATTCACTGTTGTCATTATATGTTAACGATGTCAGCTTACCCCTTTCTATAGAGCTAGTAAAATTGTTATTAGCTTTGCATTTACATATACAAATTACTGATGACTTCTATATAGAAATAGAATATGTTAGTACAGAATTTATTTATTTGAATTATATTTATTAGAACGTCTTACGTTGCAATTAGGCCACAAAATATGCGACAAAAAAGGTTAAATTAAGTTAATTAACGAGAGTATTAATCCGATATAATTATAAAGCTACAAAGTACCTTTAAAAATATTATATCAGTATTTTTTATTATAGTAAAAATATCAATTAAGTACATAATTCAACTCGCTATCCAACTAGGATCACCAAAATATTTTGCAATATTTCTAATAAATTTCATCAAACTGCACGCATGGACGTATAAAAAAAGACGGACGGTATATCGCCTATACATTGAGTGAAGCCTAGTAATGGTGGCGAAACATCCATGTGTGTGTGCCATGTTGCCATAGCAACAGCTGTCCTGTTGACAATGGCGGCTGTATTTTTTTCTATAAA
>CAJQZN010038766.1:4746-20333 GCA_907164685.1 Colias eurytheme | reverse complement strand
AATATGAAGATATAGACTACACGAACCAAATGTGTAACTATAGCCTCGAAGGACCAAATATGTAAATGGAGAAAAGGAAGAACCAAATGTGAAAATTCTCTTTTTTTTGGACACAACCCTAACAGCAACTCACCCTAGGGTTGCCGCCCGCCTGTTTGGCCGCAGTCACGAGCAACGCCAGGGTCTCGAGCACAGTGCGCGCGTGTTGCAAGAGATCGGATTGCGCGTTCGATTCCGTTAGATTTGATGCTGCACCGCTTGCGCCTGCCACTAGGGGCTCGGCGTATGATACCTGTGTGGATAAATATAGATTTGAATAATCATTAATATAAAAATAATGCAATGTTTGTAAGGTAGTAATGGATAAACAAAAAGTACAACTTGGAAATGATTCTTCAAAAGTTGATAGCTAAATTACTTTGAAGTGAAATAGTTTTTATTTCATAGTTCAATCCCGGTTTAAATACGGACTGAGCCGTGAAAATTGCATACATGTAACTATAAGACGAGAAATAATTGTTAATATCAATTATTTTTCTTTTGATATATATCTAGATGTTTCAATAAACTTACTGAATATTTCACTTATTGAACATTTACAATCCCCCCTTCAAGAAGAAAACAGACACAACCTACTCCCTCTCCTATTCCCTCACACTTGTAAAACTTGACAAACATAATTTCAACTTTAAGTTTGAGTACGAGCGTTGAGTTGAACTCACCAGCTGCAGCACAGAGTGTCCCAGATTCTCCGCTTCACTAGTGGAAGCTATCCGAACAGCTTCCAGGCGTTCCAGGATCTCGGCAGCGCTGTTTTCCACTTGTTCACAATAACCTGGGTAAATACATTCATATGAATAATCGATTTACTTGTCAAAATGTATTCATAGAGTCTATCCTTACTATTGTTATAAATGTGAAAGTGTGTTTGTTTGTCTTTCTTTTGCGACACTATAATACAATTCTAAAGTAGTTTATTGTAAAATTTGGGTGAAAAATTATCGAGACTTATCATAGAAATAATGTCGGTTAAATACTATCTGGATGTGAATGTGTTTTTTAAACTTATCTGTCAGTTAAAATTACAGTTAACAATTAATACTATGCAATTTTAAAAATTATCTTATAAAGTGTCTAATAATAATCAGGGACACTACAAGCAAATGAAACCGTCTCTATTTCTAAACGAATTACAAGTAAAAACACAATTGTATTCATATACAAGATTCCAGCAAATAAAACGGACTCTTATTATTTCTTACTGTCTCTTACTGACTATTATTATTAATAAAATAAGTCCAACCAAAATTACATTCTCAACTTTTCCGGGTAAATTTCACCCCACACTGGGTATAATCCACCCACACTCACCTTGCAGCGTGTTAGCTTGTCTCGGCTGCAGCTCCTGTCCCACAGCTTGTATAGCGATATGATCGAGCTCCCGTAGTTGCGAACTTAACGTGTCGAGTGCACGTGCGCATTCGCGTTGTCCTGGCGCTTTTTCACTGTTGAAAACAATGGGGGTGGGTTAAAATAACATTTTGTAACGATTTTTTGTTTCATTAAAATACTGTATTTTGACAAGCTTAATATTTAGTTTTATAGCATTCAAATGCTGTATAAATGAGCTTTTGAAGATTTGTTAAAAATTGATCATGAGGCGAGATTCGAACCCGCGCCTTTCAGTTTTCTCTATAGATGTCTCATTATGCCAAGCTGTTATAAAAATTGTAAAGAATCGAAAAATTTGATTGTAATATGGATTCAAACCTACGTCTTTCACTTGGCGGTGACGTATTTATAAATTGCATCTAACGCTATAAATAACGCATTGTGAGCGTTATCATTAGAGCCATATTATGAATTTTGCATTGTGCCGTTTTTTCTGTGACCACAACGCGCTATTTTTTCGTTCAATTTGCGTGCGTGCATGTGTTCATCGGACATGTTCTGTGTGCATGTATTTCAGAGATGTTTGCGTGTGTGTATGTATTTTAGACCTGTTTGTCTATCTGTCTATCTGTCCACACTCACCGTATATTAGCGACCAGCTGTTTAATACTATCGGACACGGTCTTGCTGTGTGCAGCGAGCGCCTGCCAATGGCCGCGGTCTGCCGGAGCAAGTGCAAGAGCACGTGCTGCGTCGAGCATTGAACAGGAACCGGATATTATGCTCCTGGGGAACGAAAATATCGATAAAGTTATAATAGATGAATGATAGAATTATTATGTAGTATTACTGTTCATTTTCTATAATAGCGCGGCCAAAATCGTGTCTTACCATTGTCTTATGACTATCAACACACCAAAACTAAAGCTATCAAATTTTAAAGGAACAAAGACCATTATGAACTTGTTCACCTGTCACCAAACTAGTGTACAATAATAATTAATTAATACAGTTTTAAAAATTAAAAAAATACGCTTAACAAATATTTTTGAATTGTCACCGATAAGTGGACAAAGTTTAAATTGAATTCAGACATTTTTTTATCAAAATTACAAAACGAAAGTGTACGCGTGGCACCGCAGCGAGTGCGTTTCTCCTGCGTTATATTTCCTCACCTGCCACAATCCAATATCGGTTGCTGGTTGAGCCTAGCCTGCGGTGATATCCTAGCCGGCACTGCAGCAAACTCCGGGCTATCGGCGAACTGTACCAACGAACGCACCGCTTCTTGCAGCGGCGCGCACGCAGCACCGCAGCGACTGCGGTTTTCCTATAAAATAAATAAATCATTTATTGCATAAAACAGTTTATAACTGAATAAGTTAGCAGCCTGGGTTAATAAGTGTATTTAATATTATACCATAGTGTTAAATAAACGATTATTTATTATTACTTGCATAATACATAAATGGAAATGGTGATGTTTAGACATTTTGATAACGTTATAACGTTTTTCGTACTAACCAATTTTACTAAATACTTCTTGTAACAATAACAAACACAACAAAAAATTGCAATACCAGCAGTTCATCATTCGTGTGAAATCGTTACCAAAAGAAACATGCAAACATTTTTATTCACAGAAATGCGCTTTTTAACAGGTCCAAGTGCAATACATCTACACCGCACGTACCTGCGTATACGCAGCGTCCAACGCTTTGATCTCCTTGACCAACGCAGCGGTACAATTGGCCACATCTTTAGCGGCTTGCACAAAGTGTCGCTTGCTCTGCGCCTCCACAGAGCGGCCCGAGGCCACGCGACACGCGTTGCACAGTGCGCTCGTGTGTTTCGCTATTACCGTGGCTGCTGATAGCACCTGTACATACATACAAACATAAATATTGTATTTACTAGCTTTTCGCCCCGGCTTCGCCCGTGGTACCTACATGTTTACGTTTTTTTCATAAAAACTATCCTATCTCTCAAGTTGGATCGAACTGCACATTGTGTGCGAATTTTATTATAATCGGTTAAGTGGTTTAGGAGTCCATTGAGGACAAACATTGTGACACGAGATTTATATATATTAAGAAGATTAGTATAGTACGCATAATAAATAAACTATATAATACGCATCTACATACTGTGACCAAAATATAGTACGTACACGTAAACGTAAATATAGTAACGCATAATAAACAAAAATTACATTCGAACAATTTTATTAAGCCGAATTCCGCCCACTGCACACTATACAACGCACTGTTCACGAGAATTTGGTACACCTTAAACTACTAATAATGATGTTAAAATGTAAATGAGTAAAGTTAGCAAAATTCAAGAAATATTATTTTGTGATTTTCCTAAAGCTGTCGATTCTATCGACCACAAAAAATTATGTAGAAAACTTAATTCTTATGGAATCAAAAATAATTCTATAGCTATATTATAGCTTCTTACTAAAATCTAACAGAATTCAAAATATTTCGTTGCAAGGAAAATCCTTATATTAGGCATAATTTACAAATTGGTGTTACACAAGGTTCTATATTAGGTCCGTTTTTATTTTTTATTACATGTTAATAACTATAATTATGTCAACAACAAGCCCGTAACATTTCTGTTTAACAATTCTGTTTTATGTAACATTGGTACCAAAAAACAAACTAAAAAATACAGATACTAAGACTTCATAAAGAAAAATTGCCATAAACATTTATGACAAGCAAATTCATATTTTTTGACCATTTCTTAAGCAAATAGATATTATTTTTAGCTATCTTACCTGGTGTTGATCAGTCCTGGGGTCAGACAGTGTTTCACAAGCTCTCTCTATAGCAGCCGCAGCTCGTGCGAACTGCGCCTGATCGACCAGACCCGCTCTACCGGCTGTTGACGTCTCGTCTGATACCGCCGTCTGGTTGAGGGAGACAGTGGGAATTGTATTAGAATTCGTGGATAATAATATATAGTGAAATAAAGACTTTTGGTCGTAAGTTGGTTGGTATTACAGGTGAAAAAATTTTTGAACTCTTAAATCAGTTATGAAGTAAGTATGCATTGGTTGAAGTTTATTTACGTACAAATTTCGGTCCTTCGAGTAATTTATGAATTGAATAATAGCCAGGTTGTAAATTAACAGTCTTGTCAAAAATAGTTTAACAATGAAGAAATTGCTCTATCGTGTCGCTAAAATAACTTTATCATTTACTAGCTGTGCTCCGCGGTTTTACTGATGCTTGATGATAATATATAGCCTATAGCCTTCCTCGATAAATGGGCTATCTAACACCTAAAGAATTTTTCAAACTGGACCAGTAGTTCCCGAGATTAGCGCGTTCAAAAAAACAAACAAACTCTTCAGCTTTATAATATTAGTATAGATTTAGTGTTAACTCACCAAATAAGCAGCCTGAGCAGCACATTCCACTAGACTCTGTACCGCTGCGCCCGCACCGGCGACGCTCCGTGCAAAGTGCGTGTTGTCACCTTTCTTGATAGAACTCGCCATTCCTGACATGCCTTCGCCTGTGAGATAACAATATTATTAGTTTTATATACAATTGAAGGAACAAAATATTTTGTGTATGAAGTTTGTAGTGTTAAAGTTAAGAAATATATACAAGACAAGGTGCAAAATATCGTTAGTTTTTTGTTTGTAAAGTTTCAAGTGGAAGAGACAAGAAATTTCTGCAAAATATTTTAATATTGCAATATTCTGTTTCAGTTTGTTGTGTTTGGCAATATCTGTTAAGGAACATTCTGAATTATTGTCCGTGTGTACTATATTAGATATTTGAAGTAGGGCGAGGGGAAAATAGATTTTTATCCACGTGTTATCATATTAGTGCTTACGAATAAGTCAAAATAATGTGTAATTTTGCAGGGGAGGATTCAAAAGTCACATATTTGTCGCGTTTCAAGATTTACGACATATTGTGTTTGTGTATTTATTTATAACACTTTATTGCACAAACTAAATTATGACAAAAAATAACATTAATGCAAAAGAAAGGCATAGCTGGTTCAAGAGGCGGCCTTATTGCTAAGCAGCAATCTCTACCAGGCTACCTGATGGGAAAGGAAATGTATGAAGTATATTAAGTAGTTGTGTATGTGTGTAGGGGGGAAAGAACTTTAGGTATAATGTTTGTGTGTGTGTGTGGGGTTAGAAAACTGACTAATTGTATTTGTGTGTATGTCTGTCACTCACTCAGCGCCTTGCTCTGGTCAACAACCGCGTCGAGGCACGCAAAATAACCAAGATCGTTGAGCGGCTGGCTCGGTGCACCTAACAATGGTCGAGTACTTTCGATACTACGTATAGCTGCTGCACATTCCTTTTGCCCAGGCGCAGCTTCTGTACATACGTCCACCTGGAGAAATAGTCAATAAATAATAAAAAAGGTGTGTAAAAAATAAAAGTTGGTGGTAAAAGGGCAGAGACAACGGTTTGTGTAAAAACAGAAAAAAAAATTCGAATGATTCACGCCGTCTTTTCAATTCAAATTCAAATTTATTTATTAAACATACATACAATTACAATTCATTACAATATACAGTTAATATTCATGTAAAAGTATATAAATATAAAAAGGCTACTAAAACAATTTATACAAGCCAATGTTTCCCAAGCAATCTGTGTTTAGGAGAAACAGCTTGCCTCTAAAATAATTTAAATTTTACAGTTACAAGCTTTTATGCACAAATAAGTATTGTTATGAAACAATATTTGTAGTGTATACTTCTCATAAAAGAAACCAAGTTTTTTTTCACTCAGTCGAATGTTAATATCAAGATTAAAAAAAATATATAATTTTCAACTCACCAAATGATTAATGCTCTCTGTGACAGCACGAGCTGCGGCCGCCAGTTGGTTTTTGGCGTTTGGTCGCGTCAAATCCTATGGAAATAAATAAATAAATAACAAATATTATTCTATATTTACATCAGAAGTGGAAACTTGTTCAAAATATTACAAAAACAATTTGCAATTTGCTCCTTCGAGACGAAAACAATAGTATTTCTTTTAAATTTTGATTATTTTTGTAAGTAATCTGTATTCGTACATCATTGTAAACTAATTGAACAATCTATTGCATATTCTCAAGTGCTAATAATGTAATTATTATTATTAACTCACCTGACTGACAGATTTAGCTGTGCCGAGCAGTTTCGAAGAGTTGACAGTCACCGACTTCATTGATCGTATCATCTCAGCGCGCGTTTCTTTCTCCTGCAAATTATCATCTTATATATAAAATTCTCGTGTCACAATGTTAGTCTGCATACTCCTCCGAAACGGGTGGACCGATTCTCATGAAATTTTCTGTGCATATCGGGTAAGTCTGAGAATCGGCCAACATCTATTTTTCATATGTACCACGGGCGAAGCCGGGGCGGACCGCTAGTAATTATATTATATTTTTCCAAGTTAGAGATGTTACAATAAATTAATAATAGATTTCGACGCCATAGAGTGAATGAGGGAATATAGTACAGTAGCACCTCTATAAGTCGAATATCAAGGGAGACGCCAAAAAATTCGAGTTATAGAGTTTTCAACTTATGGAGGATTTCGACTTAGGCGGATTTTGATTCGACATAAAGAGTTTGAGGTTTATTCTTATCAATTTTGAGTTACAGAGGTAAAATAAATTAAAATTCAACTTGCAGAGGTCACAAACATGTTTTTATTTATTATAAATCAACATTATTTCAAATCATTTTAAAATAAAAAATATGGCATTAAAAAAGTCAGTATTTTTTTTTGCTTTAGATAATTTGGTTGTTCTCTAGCATTTTATAATCTATAAAGAGCAGAAAATTCTTCTTTTTCAAAGATACTGGTTTGCTTTATAAAATTTCGTAAGGTATTCAATACGGTTCTTGCCTCTTTGATGGAAACCCATGGAGCGCATGTACTATTCACGTCTTCTATGTCATCTTAATCATTAGTATCGGTTTTCTGAGCTACTGAATCGATAATTTCGTCATCAGATACTTAACGCAAACACGTGTTTCGTGAGTCATAAATTAATTATCGTATAAGTACTCCTAAAATGTTTTCGAAACAATAGTGTACTGGTTGTAAAATAAAACGTTGCTATGTTCGAGATACAGAGGTAAAATTTGATTTTTCGAGTTATAGAGTGAAAATATGTACCAAAATGGCTTGGAGGGACTCGGTGATTATTTCGACTAACAGAGGGACAAAATTTCAAGTAATAGAGGTTTTCGGGTTTGAAGGGAAGGGAACAAGACATTTTTTCGAGATTTGGAGGTTTTTGACTTATCGAGGTTCGACTTAACGAGGTGCTACTGTATTTGATAAAATTTGCCAAGTGTTAATCAGAAGGTCATATTTTAAATTATCGTGTCCTTTGGTAGGTATCTATAGCAGTCATTTTAATTGGCAACATTTGAACATTAATTTAAATTCAACAACGTAACCTTGTAACGGAGGGCTTAAAATAATATATATTTTTTGAGTTATAGATATTATAATATCTTTTTATAGGAACTGATCAAATAAAGATGTTTAGTCCTACTAAACCACCTACAGCCAACTTCACACCCCACAGTCCACCTGTAGCTAACTTCTCACCTCAGTCTGCCCGGCCAGTTCAAGAGACACGCCCATCAATCTATTGAAAGCATCTCCAAACTGTCGGCCCGCGTTAGACAAGCCGCCAACTTCAGCGGCCGCGGCTACATCTGAGGACGCGTTGCTGAGGCCTACTGCGGCTGAGTTCAGTTCTGTTTGCAGCTCGCTGTGTCGAAAATAACACGATTTTTAGCAAAAAAATATGTACTTGAGTAGGTACATATATGGAGTGATACGAGAATATAACATTTTAAAACGCTTTAAAGGGAAACAAAAAAAAAATTAATAACGCAATAATTGCAAAATCGCCTTGAGAGGCGCTTTTCTAAATTTAAACGACGAGTTTATAAAATTAATTGATAGACCTGAAATTAGGAAGCTACCTTCCTATATAAATACCATAACAGATAAAAAATATCAAAACAGTAGCTTATTGTTGTAAACAACAGATTGTGATGGAATGATAAGTTACATGCAGAATAACATTTGCCGGCTCCGTTAGTAAAAACACATTTTAAATAATAATAAATTTCGATAACTACCCTATAGGACCTATACTAACTATAGGAGCACAAAAATAATTTATTCTGAAGTTTCCCCCCCCCCCCCCTTTTACAACTCGTAACTCACCCATAAGTCCGATCGGATCTGGGCAGATCACCAATATCCAGTATATGCAGCGTGTGCGCAACATCATCCAATGCACCGTCAAGTTCCGTGTGCGTTGGGACCGCTTCTAGTGTTTGTTCCACACTCTGAAAGGGGATACAAATATAAATATAACGGGCATTTTGACTGACTGGTTGGCTTGGTTGGTAGCGCCCCTGCCTTCCAAGCCAGAGGTCGTGGGTTCGATTCCCACCCGGGGCAAATATTTGTGTGATCAACATAGATGTTTGCTCTGTGTCTGGGTGTTGATTCAGTGGCGTGCCTAGGGTGTAAGGACTGGGCAAGCCCAAAGTTTTCAAAGTTTTTGCTGGGTACCCTTTTCTTGAATTAGAAACCTTCCTAAGGTACCTATACTGTGTAATTACCGAATCAAATCTTCTAAATTTTCACGCGCGCCCGCTAACAGTTGAGTCAAACGTTTATCATTAAAATCGATAAATTATAATTATTAAACTGTATGACATTATATTATTAATAAAATTGAACAGATCATTTATATTCTAATAATTCAAAACGGCGATCTTCTGAAGGAAAGATTTTATAACATCGGAATCGGAATCGGAATCGGAAGAAAGTAGGTGATTGTTTAAAGCGGCTCGACGGAACACAGTGGGGTTTTAGTCGGTAAGTATCCGACATAACCCACGGCTCCTTCCCCGGGGGCCGTGGGTATCTTTGGAAGATTTCCCCACTATAAAAAAAAAAAAGGTGATTGTTTTAGAATTATTCAATTACCTAACAACTTTCAATTATTGATAATTCAATAAGGCGTTCTTGGCCTTGTGTATTTCTTAAATACGTACCTATGAATTCGATTTAACGATGAGAAAGCACGCTCCGTGGAAGAACTACCTTATACCTACTAGCAGAAATCATAACTACCAAGTACCAAATGTGCAAGTTTCAACAGCTGGGGCTTCTAAGCAATTCTTATTCATGAAATCGATTAATTCGTAAACATATTTTAACCCATTGACCACCGTAAGGCCCGATCGGGGCGCGACACAATAGATTTTCTATTGTGTCTGTGATTCCGAGGACTGATGGATTAATTAAAATATCGTTTATGTGACTTACTAGCTGTTTGGGTAATGCACAAATCGGGAGTTGGTTTTTATGAAGAAATTAATTGATGTTTTTCAGTAAAGTTTAATGATTTTACCTTTCCCCCGCTGAGCACAAAGCAAACCATCACAATTTACAACACAATCTGCTGTCGCGACACTCATTTTATCACAAAATTCGAAAAACATAACCTAAATTACACCGATATAATCACCCGCTCAAACAAACTATACCTAATAACAATAATATTCACGACGTTCGTTCGCGCAATCGTAACTATCTTCACACTGTTAAAGCCGGGCTTTATCGTGGCTTTATTTTCCATACAGATTGCTATAGAATTCTATGTCTAGGTATGTAGCTACTTAGACGAAATTTCATACGTTAGAAGAGATGAGCGCAAAGCCCGGTAAAAGCCCACGCGTGCAAGCGAGACAACTTCATGTTATAATCCATCCAATTTAGATTGTAACGTCAAAATAAAAGGTACGACCTTATTCTGATAGGAAGAAGGATGAAATTAAAAGTTTACTCGAATTCGCCATTGTTTTATGCTAGGCGTATTATATATTATATTGTAGGTGAGTTTTCATTGAATTTCGGAGCAAATTAATGAACTGCTCATTGCGCGCGAATATTCAAACGTGAATTTGGTTATTTTCCTATCTCGTAGCGAATTTCTAAGGCAAGCCGGGCTTTTCGGCTTGTATGAACATACCGCCACTGTGTTGATTATCTATTTAGTATTTATTTAAAATAACATATGTATGTTTATCAGCCATCTTGTTTCCATAACACAAGCGAAAGCTTAGTATGGGATCAGATTGTGCCGTGTGTGAAAATTGTCCTGAAATATTTATATTTATTTATAGTTAATAAATATATATGGTGGTAAATGATAAAAAAATATTATGAAGCAAAAGTGCTTTTTTATAAGAAGTCCAATTGAATAAATAAATGTTTGAGTTTGAGTTTACAAATAAAATATTGTATCATGTTAAAAGTCTTTAGTGACGTTATAAAACGGTACATATAACTTTACTACCAGGGTAAACCTTCAGTTCACCCCCGCGTCCGCGTTAAAATGTAGAAGCCCTTCTGGCTAACATTGAGAGACACCACACAAAAAAAGGTACATATAATACGAATAAATAAAGATTAATTATTTAGACTTTACTTTTACAATAAAGTTACATCAGCATGATGAGGAATTAAAAATATAACGCTGGCTACACTGTGTGTTGTAGAAATGGTATCACTAGTTCAAATAAAATTTGTTTCTTGCACATTCTGGTATTCGACATTGATGCATTGTGATATGTATTAAACTTACAAAAAATATATTATTCACTCTGTTAATAGAAAGAGATAGAAAATGAAATAAACTGAAATTTGCTCAACAAAGTTCAATTAAACATAGTTTAAAGAACTAAAAACACGCTCAATAAGATAACGAAAGTATTATCATTGGTTTGTGATCAATGTATAAAGTGTTATAAATTATTTTTTTTCGTTTATTTGCTTTTGACAGTTAATTTAACCCATTGAGCCCCGAACGGCCCGATCGGTCCACGACACAATAGATTTTCTATTGTGTCTGTGATTCCGGGGCCTGAGTTATTAAGAGATATTTAAGAGCTTGCAACACCGGTGAATATTGAATGACAAACTAAATTACACCATACCTGCGACACACTCTTGGCCATGCTGACGATGTTCGCACAGTCTACTTCTTCCGAGCTGACGAGGTAACGTTTC
Organism: Colias eurytheme; assembly: GCA_907164685.1. Classification (NCBI taxonomy): domain Eukaryota; kingdom Metazoa; phylum Arthropoda; class Insecta; order Lepidoptera; family Pieridae; genus Colias; species Colias eurytheme. Next base: position 8,839 of record CAJQZN010038766.1, on the reverse strand, counting down.
ACTGTTTCTACCAGCGTCAGAGATGACGTCACCACTTGCCGACCGGACGATATTATTCTGTGGGGGGTCAATTATGTTTTAGGGTTATTGACAAATACGGATTGAGATATGTAGAAAAAATTAATTATGGTACTTGTTAATTTTATTTAATTGAAAATTATTTTTAATTATATTATAAGATGCAATTTCAAAAAATTTAAGGCATTTGGGATTAATCTTACTCTGCGTTTTATGTTCCGTTAAAATAAATGATTTTAATATACATGCATGTGCGTGTATGTTTATCACCATCCGCGTCTTCGCGCGCGAGTTTCTTTTTCTCTGTATGCTTTTTTTCTATGGCTGAGTGTATTTATATCTGACGGCATGTTTGATGTCGATATGTGCGTCTTCGTGCGTGCATGCGTGTGTACGTGTTTTTGTGCGTGTATATTCCTTACCTCGGCTGATGATCCGGCTCAGCGACAGCCAACGCTGCTCGAAGCGGCGGCGCGAAGTCCCGCAACGAAGCAGCTAGGTCCAACGCTGCTCGGGCACAAGTGGCCTGCTCCCCGCGCCGAGCTCCAGCACTTAGAGCAGCGCTCGCTGAGCCCGCTGCTCGACCGGCGGATTGGAGCCGGGTGTACGACCATTCCGGCTGAAGGGAATAATAACACATTATTGTTTTCTATAAAAACCTGGTTATACATAAGGACAAACGCACAAGTAATTCTTTCTTTATTATTTTTAAGTAATTAAAGATGCTGTTAATTTTTTCATAATACTAGCGGTCCGCCCCGGCTTCGCCCGTTGTACATGTTTACGTTTTCTCTACATAAGAACCATCCTCGTACTTCAAGGAATATAATAAAAAAAGAATTATCGAAATCGGTTCAGCCGTTCTCGAGTTATGCGCTTACCAACATATTTTGCGATTCATTTTTATATATAAGAAGAAGATATAGAAAGAACCACCGATCGAGCATAAAAACAAATACATTTTGTACATTTAACAAATACATTACATACAATTTTCGAGCATTCATTTTACATTTTTTTTTTTCAATATTATATTTACAAGAAGTTAGAAACTTTTTATGTCGCCACAAAGCATTTAATATGTTCCATATCAATACACAAAATAAATAGACAATTATAATACGAAAATACATAATAACAAGATGTATGTCATCTCACCGTCTGCGCAGGTATGGGCCTGAGCTCCAGTGCAGCAGCAGCTCGCTCCATCTCATCGATCTCCGCTTGGAGGCTGCGCAAGATTTCGGCAGCTGCATCCATTTCTAGACCACGGCATGATGCTCGTGCTCGACCTACTGCCGATCTGTGAAAGAATATTTATTTATTTATTTATATTTTAGTTGAATCTACAGCTGTATCCTTAAAGATGGTCACATAATATAATACTCACAATAAGCCATTTACAGATTCTCACGGCTAGAATAATATTAATATATAACAATTACAAATGTGAGCGATTACGTACACGAATCAAATGCTTAAAACCAATGCTATTGTAACACTAATTAAATTACATATCAACTCGACCACCGAACTGACGAAAGAACTCATTAGGTAATAAAAATATGTTTTAAACACTTTGAGACGGGAAAAGACAAGTATTTCTATCACGGTGCATTTACATCAAACGAGCGAATGCTCATTCTAACCCCGCTATGTCAAATTATTTTAGTGTAAACAGGCGTAGAGCATTCTTTCGTTGTTCTTAGTGCGTTTGAAAAGATTCTATGCAATGTTCTAATACTGAACAACACTGAATACTTTATTATAACACTAGCTGCTCCGCGCGGTGTCACCCCCGTGGCTCCACTCCTGTTGGTCGTAGCGTAATGATAAATAGCCTATAGCCTTCCTCGATAAATGGGCTATCTAACACCGAAAGAATTTTTCAAATCGGACCAGTAGTTCCCGAGATTAGCGCGTTCAAACAAACAAACAAACAAACAAACTCTTCAGCTTTATAATATTAGTATAGATTAAAATATCACGAAAGAATGCTTTTGCTCTAGCTCTATATTCGTTTGATGTAAATGCACCGTGTTGTACTAGTACATACGCTGACAAGTATCATAAAAATCCGTTTAGAGGTTTTCGTTTGAAAGAGAAACAAACATTTATGAAACTTTTAAGTTTATAACATTAAAAAATTGATAAGACGTTTTCTTAGCAATATAAAAAAAATAATTTTAATAAAAACTAACCTCAAATCAGTACAACTCGCCGCAAACTGGTGCGTAGTGTCCGCTAGCTGTTTATTCGCCGCGGGTTCGCTCACTGTTGGCAACACTGCGCGAGCCGCTTGAGCCACGTGACCGCTTGGCTGGAAGAGATTGGTAATGTGAGTGTAGGTCGACAATGTAACGTAAAGAAGAAAAAATATAGCAGTTTATGTGAGGGTATATGAACATATTATCACTTCAAAATTGATTTTTTGGTTATAAAAAATTGGCAATACTACTTGTTACTATTGCACACGATGAAACTTCAAATATTTTTCTGTAACGAATAAGTCCTCTCTATTTGCAATATTTTATCATTTAACATATTGCCAACCTGTAAGAAACTCTCCGCCGCGGTAATAAGGTCCAAACTCGTGGCCGCATCACTGGGCCTCGCCGCGAACGCTCCGCTCGCTTCGCGCAGGCGGGGCACTTGCTCGGTTAGCACGGAGCATTCGGATAGGAGTGCCTCCTGGAGGGGAAGAGGCAAAAAATATCGTAGGGGAAAGACAAAAAATCAATACAATTTTGGAAAAAACGAAAAAAAATATCGATGACAAATTTTAAATTTTTGAAAAGTAGAGCAAAAGTTATTTCCGAGGATCAAGTTTCAAATACCCTACTTTAAATATGACATAACACTCATAAATAATATACTATTCATCAAGATAACTGCAAAAACGTCTGAATTCGATAATTTACTTGCGAAATCAAATTTTAAATACAGCACTTTACACATGACATAATTCTCAAAAATCAAAATCCGATAAAAAAAGTACAAAAAATCACAAAAAATGTCAAATATATGAACGAACCTGCGAATATTTATTAGTGTTGTACTGTGTCGCGTTGTGGGCGGACGCGATCAGCTGTGTAGCGCTCGATGTAGCTTGTTTGGCGCTTTCCTGTCCAAAAAATAGTAAAAAATTACTTTTTTTTTCATTTGTTGACTACTTAAACTGCTATTCATGATTTTTATTATATCGCCACTAACACAATACTAAGGTGAACACAATGTTTGCAAGAAACATGCTTTGCTACATGATCTTTATGAAAATATATATTTTGTCAATTTTTTTTATTATCTTAAAATGCATTGACACATTTTTTTGTGTTTTGCATCATTTTCATTTGACTATTCTTTATCTAGCCATCATTTTACACAACAAAAAGTCATTAGTTTATCTCTCATCACTTGAGTGCCCACATAAGTCACATCTTAACTTCCCACTTGAGCTACTTAAGTTTGAGTTTGAGTATAAACTCACATGCAATCTCGCCACTTGTGCCTCAACCAGATCCTGTCCCTGCGCGTAATCCACTGTGATGTATCGGAGTTCTTCCGCAGCTCGAAGTAGCGCTTCTTGCTTGTCGCGATCCTAAGGAAAATGTTCATTTATTAATATAAATTTATTTCATGGTTTTGACTTAAATATAGACGTAGAATTGGCTAAACAAATGTATCTCATTTTCTACTGCAATAAACATTCTTTTCGAGTTTAAAATATCGTTCTCTTAGAGCGTATACGCACTGTGCGGTCTGCGGTAGCCGCATCGCAGTGCGCATAGAAATGAATATTACGTACATAATTGTGCTTGCGGTCAGCCGGACGGCTACCCGCAATGCGGCTACCCGCATAGTGCGTATACGCTCTTAGTGTGTTATTGCTAAGTATGCACATTTTACATATTTATCCATCATCTTTGTATGAATGCAAGTGAGAATGTGTCTTGTTTCTAAATATATTATGTATGTTTAATTATGCAAGTGTGTTTGTACACGTATGCGCGTACGTACGCGTGCGTATATATGTACGTATGCGTGGGTATACATGTACGTACGCCTATGTATATGT